>JALGBA010002654.1:0-141039 GCA_023970755.1 Azemiops feae
CCCTTTAATATCATCTGTTCCCTCACCCCCTTTAATATCATCTCTTCCCTCACCCCCTTTAATATCATCTCTTTCTCACCCCCTTTAATATCATCTCTACCGTAGCCACGCCCACCCAATAGGCCACGCTCACCCGGCGATACGTAAGTGGGTTTTGGATTGCAGTTTGGGCACTCGGTCTCTAAAAGGTTCGCCATCACTGATATAATGCTTCTATTAAGAAGTATCAAGTTCTTATCAAGTTGGCTTGTTCCTGGGTAAGCCCTTCCCCTCATTGTTAAGATGTAACATTATCAGACATACATAACCACACGATTAGATCCCACATTTTGATCCCAGATGTTGCCTATGACTACATTAATAGTTGCTGGGAGCTGTCATTAAGTAACATCAGAAAGCCACGTTATAATGTAGCCTACGTAGAAACTGGTGGTTATTTCTCACACCCAACTTTCCCAGTCTTCAATAAGGGATAGCACTGATTTGGAAAGTGGATCCTATATTCAATATTCAGAATGGGTTTCAATTATGTTAAATCTATATCCTTCTTTTATCAACAGCCACTCATTCTAATTGATGACCAATTTGTTATTTGCATCCTTTATCTGTACCAACCCGAAACATACACACACACATTATATAATTATATAAGAGAATGTTGAACATTTGTGTAATTATACATATGAAGTGTAAACACAAGTATTTTTGTTTATTTACATGTCCTCTCCTAATTTCTTCACTAACATTTGTAATAAGTTATCTTTGTACAGAATTTAGACAATTTTAGCTACTTAAATTTTAATTTAAAAAAGCAAGTTGTATCACAATCTGATCTATCTCCTCTCATAACTGGGTAGTATTTTCTGATGTAGTCATAAAAGCACAGCTTCTTAGAAAAAGAAACTATTTATTTTGTTGTTGTTATTAGTCATGTCCGACCCATCGCGACCCCATGGACAATGTTCCTCCAGGTATTCCTGTCCTCTACCATCTTCTGGAGTACATTTAAGCTCACTCCTACTGCCTCAGTGACTCCATCCAGCCACCTCATTCTCTGTCGTCCCCTTCTTCTATTGCCCTTAATCTTTCCCAGCATTAGGCTCTTCTCCAGTGAGTCCTTCTTTTAGTATCCTAATTTAGTATCCTAATACTTATTTTAATATCCTAATATTGACAAGCAGTTACTAGAAGCAATTACTTATCAAGAAAAAGAGGTTTTCATTCCCACACTGCCTCAGAAAAGTGGATTCTTCTCCCCACAAATGTTAAAGCAGTTTTCACATACCTGAGGTAACAGATTCAGTATTGTATCAACAGATTAATACTAATGCATTAATATTAATCTAATTACATTACCGTAGTATTAATCCATAAAGGAAATAAATCAGCCAGACAAACAGCAGTAGGCTTCCCTGCATTTGCATTTGAGATTCTCAGTTTAAAATAGCAGGCATCTTCAAGGCATACAAGTTCTCCTGATGTCAATGTAGCTTCTGTAGAGGCAAATACAGGGCACAGACAAAAGTGTCTAGACAAACAAAAACAATATACAAATAATTTATGATATAATGGAAATGAAGATAAGGGCAGATGTGATCTTCTCCAGAAGGAAAGACTGGAATATTTTCTCAATTGTTGAAGGAATCCTTAAGCTACTATTGCTAACTGAGTAGAAAGCCATAAATTATGCTCAGGAATTGGATGCATGCTACTGAGATCAGAAAAGAGGCTCTGTCTGAATTTTGTTCTAGTGGTACATTGTGCAAAAATTAAAGCTGCCATACACGGCCTGCAAAAATCCATCAACCAATCTTTAAAGTTATGCTGGTATTTAAGAGTCAAAAACATGATTTCAACCAAGATACGATAAGGCTAATTAAACCAGGCAATATATTTGTGGAAATGTTCGACACAAGTTCAATATTCTGATAGTAGATTGAGGCTCATAGGAATTATACTACAAATTGGGACTTCCGGTCCTGTGCGGTAGCGACTGGTCACAGGCTTGTGGACTGCCGCACCCCCGCGGCTAGTTTTCGTCCTGCCTGGATCCAAGCCACCCCGGAGAGGTGGTGAAGAAAGAAGGGTGCCCGGCGACTCTGGAATGATGGCGGTCATCCCGTTCATCTTGGGGAAAGCCTTCTAACCCGACAGGCTGTATTTCACCGATCAGCCCAAGCTACTTGCAACCGAAGTCCAAAAGAACTAACCAGCACAACAGTAAACAGCATGCTTGAAACTGGGTGAGGAATCTGATTTTCCTTTTTCCATTCCACACTTAATTTCCTGGAAAAGATCCCCAAGAAGCAAAATACCTCCGAAAGTGAAGGAGGGGGACTTCTGCCCCACCCTTATACTAACGGAAGCGGTGAATTAAAATTTCCATGGAGGATCAAAATATATGGTGGTGAAATAAATTTATAAACTGGAAAGCTAAAATTTAATTTTGGACAAGTTTAAAATTGTTGAATGGTTAAGACTCTCATTTTAAAGACCATTGTTCATATTGAAAACTAAATAGATATTGACACCTAGTGGTGGATGAAGATTATGACAGTTATGATTTCCATAAAGAACTTGCCAAAACCTGGGAAAAGCTAATTTGTGTTTGTGACCTTCAAAGCTTTAATAACAAAGAACAGCTGTGACAAAAAAAAGAACAATCTGGGCTGCAGACAAAGAGAGAATTAAACCTTAGAAAAAAAAACTTTTTTGAACTCTTTGGATTACAAATATATCTATTTAACCGGGATTCTAAAGCTATTTGCAGAAAAGAAGGAAAACTTCAACTTTTGGCCAACATGGATCAGAGACATGTAGACAGAACACACCAAGAAAAATACCTCTCAGGAGGAGATATATAGTATACTGCAATTAATTCAAATAACAATGAGTTCAAATCACAAATAAATCCAAAATAAATTTGAAAATATAAATCAATCTATTTCTAAGTTAATTCTACAACAAAAAAACTTCCAGGAAACAACAGAGAAGGAGCAGACAAAACAAATAAGTGGACATAAAACTGAAAATAGAGACTCAAAGATGGAACTTAACAAAGCAAGAAAACATGATTTAATCCTAGTGGGGAAAAATTTACAAGAAATGGAAAAAACAACTCATCCCTGAAGACTACAAAATAAATCTGAGGACAAAAAAACAGATTGGATAAAATGGAATGTAGAGATCTTGAAAACATCAGAGAGAAAGGAAGTGATAAGAGAAGTAGAGAAGAAAAAGAAAAAGATTGTCAAGAAACATGGAAAGGCAAAAGTCTCATATAAAGACACTTTATTCGATTTACTTCTTATACCTACAGCAACAGTCATGAATATATGGAAAGACTTTTTGATTCAGCAAAACACATTGATCAAGAAAGATACTGGTCAAAGGAAAAAGGTTAAATGAAAATTAAGAAAATAGATGATGGGATCTACCAGAGAGAATATTTTAAAAAGAAACATTTGTTTGAATATGGTTAAAGAAATAGAAAAGATTTTGAATACATATGTCATTCTAAGAGGCATGAATTCCTTAAATAATACTGTATGCTTTCCCCCCTTTTTTATTCTATTTTTTGATATAAGTAATATAATACTGTTGAAACGGCTTAGATGAAGGAAATATTTTAGATAATTAAATGTGTTTGAATTTAGAAAAATTATAATGTATAAAAAAGAAAAAAATGTTTTGAATAAGAGTTAAAGGATTAGATGACTAGACACATTAAATGGAATATTTAAAGATTAAATATATTTTTAATTATGGTTAAAAAGAATAAGAAATTTTGGGAATGAATATATATTAGCTTAGGAGGAATATATATTTTAAGTAGTATTTTACTTTTTATGTTTCTTTACTCTTGCTCTCTTTTCCTTTTGTTTACTGTTTTTACCTATTCTTTAAGAAATGTAAAAGTGTTGAGATGGTTTATGTGGGAAAAAATGGATTTAAATCTTTAAATGTAATTAACTGTTGAGAAGATCTTAACCAGCAAGAATACTTTGAACTTTATGGGAGAAACAAATTTAAATAAGGACTGTAACAGGATATATAATGAGGCAACCAGGATGATTAGATAGAAAAGAAATATTATATTGATGTGATCATTATTTCTAGGAATATTGGGGGGGGGGTCATATATGTAACTGTTATTTATCAAAATAATAAGAACTGTATTAATTCAAGGTTTGCAAAGAAGACATTTTGGGGAAAAGGGGAAATCAACTAAATGTATTATGTGGATTATGGATTATAGAAACCAATTGTTAATGATTTTTCTTTACAAATGTAAACCCAGCAAACACACTGTTTACCAACTATTAAGTGATTTATGTTTTTAAAAAATCAATAAAATATATGAAAAAAAAACAGGAATTATACTACAAATTTGGGGGGGGAGAGGAGAACCAGTTTGTCTACTCTAATTTAATATGAAAGACTCCAAGCTTCCTAAAGATTAAGTCCGATTTGGGAATCTTCTTAATCTCCTTGAAATTTAAATACAAAAATACATGAATTTGCATTGCATAGAGCTAAGTAGATAGTTTGTGACAGATCTTTTGTAAAAAAAATAATAAGTTTCTTCTTAAAATGAAAAAACACCTTGAAAAACAAATAGATAGTGCAAGTAATCTAACTGGAAAAATTCCAGAGTGATAAAGCAGGAAGATAAATCTAAGGCCCTTTTCTTGTTTCAGTCAGATTCGTGCCAAGCTGTTATAACTCAACCATGTAATTCTAACAAAACCTTTATCCAACTGGTGTCTTTTCAGCTTATTAGGAATGCAATTCTCTGAATTCTGAATCAGCATAGTCTGTAGCTAGCCAATTTAGGAGGACTTCTGTGCTAATTTATTCAATTATGCAAGCACTGCTATTCTGAAAAATCACTAATGTAGTTATTTTTTATGCTGCTGCAGTAAATACACTATATGTGCTCAAATTCTAACATATCTAGTGGACTGGAAGAAGATATTATGACAGAAATAAATATAAAAATTAAAGTTGACATTCAGAGAAGAGTCCGTGATTCTTTTTTAATGAAGTTAGATAGATAAATTTATTACGATTCAAGACCAGTACAAAAGTAACTTAACCAAGCAGGATACAAAAGTACAGTTAACAGTTTAGTAGCCTAATTCATGGTGTCCTTCTGTTAACAAATGGATATGTGCTGGATATGACATATCTTTATGGCTAAGGCATACAATTTATCTATTAATGCACATATGGCATTATGCCAAGGTTGCTTTTTTGTAAGGTTATGCACATACAGTCATAACTGACAAAGAAGAAGAGAAATGCAAATTAATCGCAAGGAAAGAGAATCCACAAGAAGCAACCTGTTAAATCAGGTTGCAATTGGTTAAACTGATCTAGTATTTGGTGTTCGTAGAGTGGCCAAACAAATGCATTCTAGAAGCTTACATATATATCCAGGAAAATGCCAACCTTTTTCATTGTCGCTTCCTAACAGCTGATATATAAAGTATATTGCCTCCGATTCCCTGCAAACTCTGTTTTTTCAACCCTAGAATTTTTGAAATTCTCTTGCTTCAACTGGGGATAAGGATGTTTAGTAATTTAAAGATCCATGGGCTTCTAAGCAGGATAAATCTATGAGACAATAAGGAGAACCTCAAGTAGATACAGAAAATGTCACCTATCAGAAGCGTTCTGGTTCAGGTCTGATTTGATCCTGTCATTATGACGTGGAAAAGGAGATAATGTTAAACTTCACTGGTGTATAATCTTCTAGAAGTCCCAGATAAAAGTAAGCATGATAGGCTAGTCAACTAAAAATCCTGACATGACCTAAATATTGTCTATCGGGAAGTTCTTTTCTATTCCAATTTCTTCATCCAGGAAGCTTTATGTAAAATTCAATGGTTGAGGTTTTTAAACTTTGTGTCACAAATCCAGAAGTATCTACCTTAAATCATAATGGATATGGCCTACATCAGAAGAAACAAGTGTACAATCAGATAGTTTTATATATGGGAATAAACCAGTGAAATCAGAGGAAATGGGGAATACAATAAGGAAACAAAATAATATCAGAACAGTCTGGCCTTCATATAGTCAGTCCGTGTTCTCAGAAGGGGCACTTGTTGGAAGATAGTTATGATGGGTGATGTTGTCACCGAAAACTAAATATTGTTGGTTATTAGATGCATTTAACCAGGAATTAGGCACATTTTGCAAGACTATGGGGACATCATCCACAACAGCAAGGGTAACCCCACCATTTGTGTGGGGCATAATGAAGTTTTTATTTGTGTCTAACTGAGAAAATAAAAAATTAAAGTAGCAGCTGATGATTGTATGTTCTAACTGGTAAATATTTCCATGAGAATTATTTCATTTTGCGTTAAGAGTCCATGTTTTGTACAAAAGCAGGAAAGTAGAGGGAACCAGTTTGTCTGTTTGATAATATTTGATAAAAGTAGCAATGCCTACTAGTTGTCCAGTTGCATTAATATTTCATATTTCGACTTCCGGTTCCGGTTGCAGTGCCCGCGGACGTGCAGAGAACTTGTTCTCTTGGCCGTCCGGTTTCCCCCCGCCGGTAGACCCTGGACAGGGTCGAAAGTCGCCCTGGAGGGGCGACCACCGTAGAGGAGGGCACTCGTCGATCGCGGAGGGAGCGGCAGCTCCCTCTGCGGTCCGAGAAAACCACCTTTGGGCCGACGGGGAAAAGATCGGCCAGTAACATGGCCGACCACTCAGCTGCTCCAGCCGAAAGTCACAGCAACATCTAAGCGAAAAGAACCACCGTGGAAGATCCGGGTGAGACCTCTCCTTCCCTCTTGTTAATTTACCTTTTTCCCTGCTAACAGCTTTAAGAACTATTTCCCTATTTTGAGAAAGCAGCGTTTGATTACTGGGGAAAACGGGCTTTGGAAAAATAATTATTGTTTTTTTTTTATTTTATTTTGTCTACATAAGCAGTTGGAACTCGGGCATCCGGGTTATTGTGACTTTCTCTTTTGGCTTGTTTATCTTCAGTTTAGGTGAAAATCCTTAGGGAGGGGGTGGAATGTTCTTTCTTTCTCCCCCCCTCCTGAACAGTACTGCCTAAAAAACTTTTTGCTCTCTGGGCGGACTTATGTAGATTGTTTTGGATACAATGCATCCTGGGACTTGGCATGAAGCCCAGAAACTATGACTGATACAATGTAACCGTCTCCATTTGAACTCCCACTCCCTGATTTTGGCGTGATGCCCAGACTGGATTACAACATAACAACTGACTGCTATTTTTTATCTCTGTGCTGGACTTGACTATTGGTTTTTTTTTTCTATCTCTCTTTGGAAATATATTTCTGTCTGCATTTTATATTTTATAACGCTGCAATCTATTCTTTAAGCTGAATTTCTATAAAAAAAAAAGAAGATGGAATCCTACTCACAGATTAATTATGGACTTATATTAGAAAAAATCTTGGAAATGAGACTGGAACTTAAAGAACATATTAGATCGGTTAGTTTCAAGGAGGACTCAGAATTAAAAATTGAAGCTCAACCTTTGATTGACTATGATACACAATCAGATTTACAATTTAATGAGATGGATGGAATACATTTACAATCTATTGAATCTACTGAATTTATTGAAGAGGAAGAGGACACATCCTACATGATGGATATCTTTGATGATCAAAGGCAGAACTCAACTAAAACATTTACAACTTTAAAAGCAACAGGATTGGACTTCCAAATACAAGGCACAAAAAACGTTGACAACATGACAGTACAGACAACACTGGATAAAAGAGAAAAAGAATATGATTGGATTCAATGGTGGGAAAAGGCCTTTAGCCAGTTACTAAGATGGGAGGATTTAGAGGCCCTGTTGTGGAAACCTACCTGGCACAAAAAGAAAGCTAGAATTAGATTTAAAAATAAGAGTTAAAATTTTATTTGATGGGTAAAAAGGGCTTCTGGACGTTGATTGAACTAATATTTTTGAGATTTTTAAGGTTACTCTGGTATGAGTCAACACTAGATTTAAATTATGGATTTGATTATGATTTGGAATGGCAATAAGAAAAATTGGAAAATTTATAATTAAAGGAGTTAGATTGAGATTGAGACTGGTGAAATATTTTTGATATTTTTATTTATAAGAATTGAATGGTAATTAGTGAGGTATTAAATGGATTAAATTGAAACAATTGAGGAATCTTTTAGGGACGTGGACTGATCTATGAAAATATTGGATAGAATATATGAAATAGAATATAGTTGAGAAATATTAAGATATAATAGTTATATTACTTGTTTATGATAGAAATAATTATTGTCCTATTATTATTATAATGTTATTATATTACTATGTCTAATGCAATAGTTTTAAAATATATAAATTCATGTTTATTTACAAAATATGTATGTGAAATAGAATAAGAGATATAATTTGATTGAGAAGCATAAATTGAAATTGGAATAATAGATATAGGTGAGAAACAATTTATATTTTAGGAATGCCCGAATTGTATACCATAAGAGGGAACTTTTAAAGTAGTAGTTTAAATTGTATATGTATGACTGTATTTTTTGTTGTGTTCTAAGGAGTGCCCTATCTCCACGATGTGTTATAAGCACTTGGCTGTAAAACAAACAAAAACTAATAAAACTTGTTATGGAAAAAATATATATATATTTCATATTTCATATTTTACATATTTATATCTTTTAAACATGTGTTTAAAAGGCATACTCATTAGATTAATAAACAGAGAGACTAGAATGAAAGAAGTATTTTTAAACTGCTATGGCCAACCCTTGCTTGGCATTTTTCCCTCCATATTTTTTTTTTTTTTTTAATAATAATAAAGTTGGAAGGGACCTTGGAGGTCATCTAGTCCAACCCCCTGCTCAGGCAGGAAACTCTATACCATTTCAGACAAATGGCTGTCCAGTCTCTTCTTACAAATTTCCAGTGTTGGAGCATTCACCGCTTCTGGAGGCAGGTTGTTCCACTGGTTAATTGTTCTAACTGTCAGGAAGTTTCTCCTTAGTTCTAGGTTGCTTCTCTCCTTGATTAGTTTCCATCCGTTGCTTCTTGTTCTGCCTTCAGGCGCCTTGGAAAATAGCTTGACTCCCTCTTCTTTGTGGCAGCCCCTGAGATATTGGAACACTGCTATCATGTCCCCCTCGTCCTTCTCTTCATTAAACTAGACATACCCAATTCCAGCAACCGTTCCTTATATGTTTTAGCCTCAGTCCCCTAATCATCTTTGTTGCTCTTCTCTGTACTCTTTCTAGAGTCTCAACGTTTTCTACATCGTAGTGACCAAAACTGGATGCAGTATTCCAAGTGTTGGCCTTACCAAGGCATTGTAAAGTGGTATTAATACTTCACGTGATCTTGATTCTATCCCTCTGTTAATGCAGCCTAGCACTGTGTTGGCCTTTTTGGCAGCTGCAGCACACTGCTGGCTCATATTTAAGTGATTGTCCACTAGGACTCCGAGATCCCTCACAGTTACTACTATTGAGCAAAGGTACCCCCTATATATACCTGTACCTTGTTTTCGCCTAAATGTAGAACTGCTTTTTTCACCATTGATTTCATTTTGTTAGATAGTGCCCAGTGTTCAAGTCTGTCCAGATCCTCCTGATCTTAAGCCTGTCTTCTGGAGTGTTGGCTATTCCTGGCAGCTTGGTGTCGTCTGCAATTTGAGAATTCCCATCTATCCTCTCGTCCAAATCGTTGATGAAGATGTTGAAGAGCACTGGGCCCAGAAACAAGGCCCTGGGGCACCCCACTACACACTTCCCTCCATGTAGATGCGGTTCCATTGAGGACCACACGTGAGTATGGCCGGTCAGCCAGCTAGGATCCATCTGGTGGTGATGCTGTCTAAACCACATTTTTCTATCTTATCAAGTAGTAGGTTGTGATCTACTTTATCAAATGCCTTACTGAAGTCCAAGTAAATTATATCCACAGCATTCCTCTGATCCACTAATTTTGTCACTTGGTCAAAGAATGCAATAAGATTTGTCTGGCATGATCTGTTTTTGACAAACCCATGTTGGCTTTTAGTAATGAAGTAATTGTAATTGTTTTAGTATGCAAAATTTAAAGGAAAAGAAATGGAATAGAAAAAGAAAGTGAAACAGAAAAATTCACATCCTTTTAGTTCAATGTTTAAATATAGTTTTAAATCATGACCACACAAAAACATTATTTTTTTCATTTTCTTTCTTCAAAAATACAGAGCAAATATTATCTTCAATCCAAGATTGTAAATCTGGGATAGCAAAAATCTTTCTACCATTTTTTATTACATATATATTTGTAATTAATTCACAGTTCTTCATCATTAGCAAATTCCAATTGTTGGTATAATTCATTTTATTTACATTTATTTCCTAATTTTCTAATATGTGAACAGATTTTATTTTGCAAAATGGCTCTAAGTAGCTTTTTATTCCTTTATTACAAATCCCTCATGTTAGCTTTTAATTTTTATCAGAGCTAGGTTGTCTAAACATACATGCATTCTTGAAGAACTAAAATTTAGCTTTAAATAGGCTGTTTGATTCCAAAGATTATTAATTCAGTTTTCAAGGTGAAAAATAATCTGCTAAAATGCAGAGAATACATTTATCCTTTTTTAATTGAACAGAAAAATATGAAGGAATAGTTGACTAAAAAAACCTAACCCCATCCATTTTGTGTTAGTAAGTCTTTTTAAAATTAGTTTTTCCTTTCTTTAATTTCTAAAAGTATATTTTTTTATCATATAATAAAAAGATTAGCACAGTAATCAAGCTTTATCTATGTTATCTATTCCCCCTTAACTATTTATAAGCTAAGAAGAACAAAGTACACTCAACCAGAATATATTTTTTCTTCAATAACTCCTTACACTTCCTTTGCTGGATTTCAAAGCAAGCTTCCCAATAAAGAACAAGTCACTTGAGGTTTGCTTAAATTGTAAACATTCTTTTATTTCATTTTGAAGAATGCATAAAGTATATACAATATGCATATACACAAACATTTCAATTGTATGCATTAATGCAAATTAAATAAAACAATTGTGTCAGAGGAACATACAAGAACCACCATGTTACAAGATTATGAAAACACTAACTCCAGAACTTCCATTTATATTAAAAATGTGACAAATATTTACAAATATTCTGTCTAAATTAAGAAAGCAACTTAGTAAGGTTTTAAATATAAGAAAGAAATATATCAAGAACAAGCTATAATTAACTAAAGAATAGAAATTGTGACAGAAAAATAAAAAAATGAGATAGGAGAGAAAGGTAGTTTTATAATGTTTACTTGACCCAACAGTTCATATTAAAATTCAGTTAATTGGAATTTTGGATCTATAATAACAGCCCTTCTACTATTAGTGACAAAATGAATAAATCTGTCTTACTGTTGACAAAAATGTTGATTTCAGAAATAATTATGCTAACAGGAAATATTTTTACAACTTTAGAAGGACAATTGACAGTGGTTTAATATACTTTCTTTTTCATTAAATAATCCCAAACATCCTTGACAAAATTCACAATATGCACATATAAGAATGTAAACAAACTCAATCTTGTTTGCCTGAGGATATAAGCACCATTATCATATATAATCCTTTATGACAACAAACAACTTGTTCAGTTTATATCTAACCACACAGTTAAAATGAAATAAAAATGGTATATAAACAGGGAGCAATCCCCACACTCAGTAGTACAGATAATATTACCTGGTTGGGTAATGAAACGTCTCAAGCAAACAAGCTGAGAGAGCAGCAAGGACCCAGTGAAATAAAATGATTAAACAACATTAAAGCTTGGCTAAAATCAAACTTGACTTTTCTTGTGATGCTGTAGCATCATCAGAAGGCCTCCTGCAGCCTTTGGAAAAATCAGGAGGCCTTGTGTTGCAGCCTGCAACCTTTCAAATATTTGCAATCCCTGAAATAGGATAATAGAAATAATTACAGATGTACAAATATATTCTAAATGATTTAGTTTTTCATACAGACCGATCAGAAAATGTGGCAATTTCATGACAATCTTAGCATGCCCAGTCCTTTTTGTCAGCTCATTACAATGCACAGGCCATTCCAGAAAGTCCTCCAAGCCCAGGAACAATCTGTCTGTACAGCAAAGGAGGAGGAAGGGGTGCTCTCAGAAGCTCCACTGCACATACAAGGTGTGACAATACCTCCTCCTGGATTCTAGGAATTCATTTTGACTATTAATTCTCTCTTCTAAAAACAACCGTCTCGTAGCTATTCTTCACCAGGAAAAAACTTTGTGCAAGAGCCAACATGGTTAGAACAGTGCAAATTTTTCTGCAGCTGTTAGCTGCTTACATAGAATTTCAAAATGCTAATTTCAAGCTGAAGTGAAAATGCTTTCCCACATCTTCTCATCTATTGAAATGTATTGAATAGAATCCTGTGTATGGCAAGAGTATTTTTCAAGATAAATTACATAAAGATAGTAAACTTAAAAAAAATAAAACATGAACCCTGCTGAACTGTATCTTTTCTATTCCTTTTTGCATTCTGTTTTCTCAGGTCTTGGGTTAGGGTGGTTGGGGCCCCTGCCCATTATATAAGGGTGTGGTTCGCCGAATTTACCATTGGTTCTTGTTTACTTTTTAAATTCTTTTTATGATTATTATATTTTGTTTTTATTCTGTTGATTCTACTGTATGCTACTCTGAGTCAGTTGGAGTCAGGATTATCAAAATCAAGTATTCAACCCAAACTATTAAATGTTAATTCACAATAGGCAACTCTATATAGTATGCCTATGCTATGTTTGATGACATGTTCAAAACTGTCTATTTCTACGAAGAAATTTCCACACCTCCCTTTCTCAAAAGTAGACAGATGGATGCACAGACAGACTTTTAGTAACGTGTACATATCGCATAATGGACTTATGTCGGTTTCCAAGAAATCTTAGTTCTTAGCGTAAAGTGGCAAAGAAACCATAGAGCTCAGGCCCAAATATCTCAGAAGGCATGTTTCCTATGTACCAGGATACTTTTATAGTTAAGTAGAAGGGCAACCCATTACTTCATAACAATGGAACCGTTAATTCCATTAATTGTAGAATGGTCCTTTTATTTTCATTACAAACTTAGTGTTGCCCACCCTTTGAAATATGTAACTGAGGATGATTTGTTAAAATTGATTAAATTATTTACAAACAGCTAAAATTAAAAAAATAATATTTTTAAAAAATACATATGTACTCTACTGAATGTACTAATGTACTGAAAGGAGAATAAGTAAAAATTTCATTTACAAAAAGCACAATTCTTGCATTTAGTGCTCATTACCAGCGCAATTTTTGGATTAAGAGTTCTTTTGCTAACATCATTTCTTAGTTTTGTTTAACATTCAGCAGTTGATTTGCTGACTTTTTTTTATAAAAGGTTAGTTATATAAGACTAAAAAAATCTGCAAACTTAAAAGTTGTTGCATTCTATACAACATAGAATTGCATTACATCCTCAGAAACCTTTCCAAAAATATGAACAGATCTGCAATCTATATTTTAATAAAAGAAACCACATAAATAGGTTTCAAACACAACCCGTGAGTTGCAAGCGTTAGTTTTTTCTTTCAATCAGAGAAGTCATAGATTATCAAGATATCAAGTCTAGTCCACAGAATTTCTCTGTTCATTGTTTCTGCTGCCCATGTGCCCTTTACCACTCACATTCAGGTCACCATTATGGATATCCTCTGGCACATGACGTGCAAAGGTATAGTTCTCACTATCAGTTACAAGCATGACTGATGGTTCCTGCAGGTCCGAGCTCTTAGATATTTTTCTGATTGGAGGTGGGGAAGGTGGTGTAGTACTTACTGGTCCAGAAAAGGGCCTGTACACCCCTACCTCAGCCATTTCTGGTCTTGTAGAATTATCAAGCAGGTGCCCATAAACCATAACATCCTCAATGACGGCATACACATGAGAATCATTCTTCTTCCTCTCCTTTTTAAAAATGCCCTGCCTTCCAGGTAACGAGGTGTTGACATTGGTATTATAAACTCCCACCACTGGGTTTTGGCTTTCCTTTCTTTTGCTAAAAAAGAAGAAGAACTAAGTTTTAAAACAATACACTTTTGCATTTTACTCTCTCACAGATTTTCATGATGTTGATTTACAAAGCTTACACTCTCATTTTGCTAATTAAAAGGTGTCACATTTAACTTTCTACCATGAATGGTTCTCACAGTTATCATCAAGTGTTATCTTGCAAGTTTTAAGCTCTTTCTGAAAGCCAGCTTCTACTTTCTCCTGTAGATTTTCACAGGTCTTAATAACAAATTCATTTAGTTAATTGCCTGGGAAATAGTCTATTTTGTGAGGTTTGCTAACCTTAATTCACATAAAGGAAATGGGTTTCCTTTCAATTATTATTTCAATTTTATTTTGTTTTTTAATGACCTCATATTATGAGATGGTATGTCCTCCTAACTTCACTAGTTTATTCATCCACCTTAATAGAAAAACCCTAAGGTTACATTTAACTGCCAATGAATTATTACACATGGCCAGCAGCTTATATGCTCTAGCGAGTAATAACATTAATAAAAAAAATAGAAACCACAATATGTTTGGTTCAGCCCCAAAACTAGGAAAAATAACTATGTTTTAACACTCTAAATGGAAAGACAGAACCTAATCTGCCCATTTAGGGGAAAATTCCAAAATAAGTTGGGGTTTTTTTGTTTGTTTTTTGTGCAGCCCTTAATCTAACCCCTTTTGGAGAATCAATGGATTTCCTATCTCATTTTCCCACAGGCTTTGAGTAATTTATTAATTTAATCATTTCCTGTTAATGAGATTTTCCATTTTATGTATGGCCTAAATCACATAATACAAAACAGAAAATGTATAGCAATATGACTCAGATTTCTATCATGAGCATCAGTTAAATCTTGCTGACACAGACCTGGCTAATTTAGAAACAGGACTGTCTACAGGCACGGAGAGCACAGTCATGACTGTTTCATCAGAGCATGATTTCCACTGGCAGGAAAAAAAATGAAGAAACTTGGGTTTATCCCATCCTGAGTGAATGCTGATTGACATAATGACACACAAAGCTGGCTGGGATGCTTTGGGAACTATCTGACCTGTTAATAAAAAGGAAGAGAAGCTTGTAGAGGGGTCAGTGAGTTTGTGGCAAAGCAGTGGTAGAAACCACTATATCTAAAAGACGACCTTTGTATCTTCCTTATGGAGGCTCTCAAAAATACTCCCCAAAATTACAATTGAGTAAACATTATTGACAGAAAATTCTAAAGGGTTTGGAATTATAATTATTCTTTGAGAATGATTTCTGAAAATCTATCCTCAGAACCACAAAAGCAGCAGAAAGAGAAAAACAAAGAGGAAGAGGTGGACTGTCAAAATTAGCCCTAGTTACAACTTACTAGTTTTTTTTAATTTTTGCTATACTTATATCATCAAGGAGAAGGGAGGCTACTGTTCAGAATATTCTGCATAAGATGGCAGCCTTGGATACTATGCAGTGGAAATGGTATTTGACATTCTACTTCAGACCCTGTAATATTTTGAAACAGTCCTGATTCATGTACACATGATATCCCTGCATATAGGACAACAGCTAGCAAGATCTTTTATTTTCTCTCTTCAGGCATTCTTTTCAAATTTACCTGCAACCCATATAGACAGTCTGAAATTCCTGGCCTGACTTCTCCTTTTCCCTTGGTCTTCTCATAGATGCCCAATTGCCATTCAATTAATGGCAAGGAAAAAACTTAGCAGAGTTTTCTGTTTCTTCCCCATATAGCTCATCGTCCTGGGATTGGAGGGAGAGTAACTGTGACAGGGGAAAACTAGAGTAGGGAGAGTCTTTTCTACTTGCTTCTTCCCAGGCAACTTTCCACTTAGCTCCAGAAACAGCTATTTCTGAGATAGGAGGACTGTTAAGTATTCTTCCTGGGATGGGAAGTATCTGTCTTTCGTTCCAACAGACAGAACCTCTAAAAGATAGATGATATAACTGACACAGATGCAACCTCTCTTTCAAAGGAATTTCTGAGGGGAAATACCCCTATTGCATTGTTTGCTTAAGGCCTGCTAATCTCAGTTGACAATAAAAAGAAACATGTATGTTTTAATTTCAATGAAAAAGGGCACCAAAACAAAATGAACTTACTTTTTTCTCTTTTTCTTAACACAGCAGATGAGGAGCCCAATAATGGCTAGCACTGCGATCCCGCCAGCCACCACACCAATTATAACGGTCACATCTGTGAAAGGACAAAGGGAAAAAGATGGCTCAAAGTAAGAGGCAAAGGCCTTCCAAAACTCATTGAAGGCTTCTCATACAGAAGATCAAAGGGACTTGGAAAGAGAGAAGTTACACAGATTCTTCCCCTCCAGTCTCATCTTCCATGTCTTGAATAAAATACCCTCAATTAAATGTATTGACAATTTACTCAAAGCCAAATTTAAAAAAATTGGTGATTACATGTATGTTTGCATAGAATTAGGAAGAAGGGAACAGAAATCAACATGAAATACGTGAACAATTCACAGACTGGGTAGATACATAATGTTTTTCCAGTAGTTAATAGCTGGGTGGTAAGAAGAAAGGAAGGGATGGTGAGGAAGTTGAAGAAAGAGAGAAGGAAAAAACAAACAAACAGGAGAGGAGTCATAAAAAATTATGTGGCAGGGAAAAAAGTCATGTACATAATACTGGCTCTTTTCAAAGATACTCTTCATAGGAGGTTGAGAGAGGCTATCTGATGCCTTCCTCATTTGTGAACTTTCATGCCCAACAGCATTTTGATTGCTACAATTTACATTTACATCGCGCTGAAGAAATATCCATATTAAGAAGAATGATGCATAAAATAAGAGATGTCGTATTGATTCATGTCACGTTTTTAGGCCTCTTTTTGTACCCAAAATTAAACCATGGGCTAAAGTGGGGTGGGTCCAGTTCCCTGGACTAGTAGGTTCAAAAGAAAAGATTCATTCATCAAGAATAGTTCCTTCTTTGTATGAAATTTTATAGGGAATTAGGTTGGGTAACAATATGATCTCACCTGAATTTTTTTGAAATGTCACCAAAAATTGCAAACTCAGTTGTTGCTTGGCAGATGGCTTACAATTACTGATATTAATCCAAAAATGCTGTCTCAGATTCAGAGTCTTCGGGAGTACATTATCATCACGGAACACAGTTTCTACTGCTTTTGGACTCTGTTCTTTAATGTAGATAAAAGCTCTACTCTTTTCACATGTTATGCCCATCCTTTCCTTTAAGAATGTCAGCTGTGCAACTTGCTTTGGCGGGACACTGATATTCCAATACACTGACATTAAAGGAAGAAGGCCTTCCAGCCAGTTAGGAGTCTGTACATAAACTTTGGCTTTTGGATCTGGACTAAGGGTGAAAATGCAATCTTCTGTAGAGACAAGGAAGGGAAAAAAAACATGTCTATTCTTTATTTCTATAACACAAAACTGAGACAACACAATTGCTTAAAAAGATAGCAGCTGTCTTACAGTAATCAACAATGAATTTAGATCTACAGGTGCCCTCCATAAGTTATTCCAAGAATGACTGATTACAACTCCATAGCTGCTAATTAGGATCTGCCTGATCACATCACACATGCTACTTGTCTGTGTTATACCTTCTCATCTGTAAACTTGCCTGAGTATCTTATATTTTGTAATGGCTTCTGTGATGATTGACCTCTTCTTTGTGGTATTTCATTACCAATAAAGATAACTAGGATCATAGTAGTCAAAGACCTGCTTCTTTTTCTGTGCCCTCCTCTATTTTATGCCAGCTTACTATTTATTTTTTTTAATTTTGCTTTATGGAATGGACATTTGCACAGTAGAAAACTTTTGCTTTCTTTTCTCTAATAGTCTCCCTCAAAAGGGCTACCATTAATCCTTTCTGGATGATAATGATTTCAATTTAATATATTGTGGCTTTTCAATGGAATAGTAGTCTTGAAGTATCACTTTTACAAGAACAGATTTAAAAAAAAAACAAAAAAAACCAGTCTAGTTTCTTCCTAGAATCATCTGAACGTTGTGCAGAGAATGTTTGGGTATTTCTGATTCCACTAGTGAAAATAGTTCACGCTGGCCCTAATTAAAGTGTTTTCTCCCAGGATAAATATAGCTTCTGTCTCCAACCCATCCAAATACCATCAATGTTTTTATTTATCTATTAAATTTCAGTGCCACCCAACTCACTGATATAGCTACTCTGGACAGCTTGCAATATAATGTTTTTTAAAAACAATTAAATATATCACTGTTCAAACATTATTGGGTAATTATAATATACCAAAATGCTCTTTGAACTGGTACCTGTTGTGTTAAGTTGTTGGATAGCATGCATGTTTTTCCTTTAGCTTATTGTTTTTAATTTAATTCTCAGCCTTATCAAATGGGAAATCTTCTAATATATTCATTGCTGAGAATTTGGGGAACTGAAGAAATGAATGTCTTGGAAGATTGGTAGACTGCTCAGGCTAACAGAAGGTTGTCATAGAGCATACTCTGCTCCAAGCTCTCCAGGGGAAGAACAATATACGTACAAAAATGGAAAAAACCACCATCCCCGAAACCAATAATAAAACATGTTGCAAGCTAGAATTAAAGATGAGTTAGCCAGGCTTTAAGTATTTAGGCAAGGATGCATTTGAGCCCTGCTTTTTTCATGGCTCCTTAAGCTTTCACTTACGTATTACCCTCCCGAAAGGATAGTCGGGAACTGTTGCCCATCTATATGACGTTTGATCTTGCTTCCTTATCATATGCTATTCCAAGT
This sequence comes from Azemiops feae, assembly GCA_023970755.1. Classification (NCBI taxonomy): domain Eukaryota; kingdom Metazoa; phylum Chordata; class Lepidosauria; order Squamata; family Viperidae; genus Azemiops; species Azemiops feae. Next base: position 18,842 of record JALGBA010002654.1, read on the forward strand.
ACTAATTAAGTATTCCACAATGTGATGGAATCTAGTTATCATACCTCAAAACATTAAATTGATTTCAGTGTAATAACACAGAAAATGAATTATATAGAAAAGAGCACTGCATTCGATTCTCAGTTCAGTAAGGCATGATAAATTCCAAGAATCTTTAAATATTGCATGTAAGCAAGGAATAAAAGAAAACAAACTCACCTTGTAGAACTGGCTTAAAAAACAGCTTCAGATCTCCTTTCTGAGCATTAGACTCATTGAACCATCTCTTGCCATATGTCTTAAGGGTTATGGTGACATTATCTTTAATCTGGATTTTTTCAATGTCTCCAATAGGACAAAAATAACCAAGATTCCATGACCTTCCTGGATTGGAGCCATTAATAATATAACTATAACTTCCATTGCACCTTTGATCCCGATTTGGAATATGTTGCTTGAGTTTCAAAGTGGAGGACTTGATTTCTATATTTACTGCTTCGAGAGCTTGAATTTTCCACGTAAATGTTTCAATTAAAATTGGTAGCTGGAGAAGAACAGAAGGTACAGTCAGCTGGAAGAATAGGTTTTCACATGTTCTGGCATTCCAGCAAACTATATTCAGAAAAAACAGAACACAGCAGATTTGAATGTGAAACTAAAAAGAAAATCAGACAATTTTCTAACTTTCCCACTACTGTTTTTTCTACATGACAAGCATCTTTTTCTACATGGAAAGTTTTCTGGTAAATCAATGAAACGTAGAATTTGAGAGATCAGTATTTGAGTAATTATCCTGTATATTAATCTTCCAAAGATGGTGCTCTCCAAATATATCAAGGTTCACCTTTTAATTCCCTACTCAAAGTTTTCATTGCAACAAACTATCATTAAACTACTTTCAAAAATCCAACTATATTGGTTCAACAATCACATTAAGTGATCGTATACTTTGTTTCTGACTTGGCATATTTCATGATCCCAGATGTTGTGATTTGTAAAGCATACGATAACTTAAGATGCACAAAGCTAGACAATCATGGTAGTCAACAACAATGGCTTCCCACAATATGTAAATTCACTAACTCTCAATATTCCCTCTCTTACTTTATACTGATATGTGAAGCATGTCATACATGATTATTTTATCATATAACCCTTAATGGCCCATATAACACTTAATGCACAAGCTGCATTGGGTGCTGATTTGTTTCTGGATCCAATTCAAAGTGTTGGTTATGACCTTTAAAGCTCTACATGGCATGAAACCTCAGGTTACCTATGGAGCCATCTTCGTCCTATTAGAATATCCCACCCATTCAGGCAGAGAAGGCAAGCTGCAGACCGTATCAGTTAAAGAAGTCTGATTGTGGGGGCCAGGAAAAAAGCCTTCTCTGCCATTTTCGCCACCCTGTGGAACATTTTCCCCCTAGAAGTGAGGGGGGGCACTCTCCTGGCTTTCCAAAAAGGAGTGAAAACATGGCTCTGTGGCCTTTCTTGGGCTCACATAGAAACATAAAGCTGAAAGTTCTTCCCCGTCTTTTAATTAACTTTTAATATTAATGTTTAATCAATCTTTGCTTTTTTAAGTTGTAAATTTTATATTCTGTTTTCATTGTTTAATATTTTATCTGCATACTGCAGAGAGAGAGAGAGAGAGAGAGAGAGAGAGAGAGAGAGAGATGAATCAGTGATTTTGGAAGCATTTAGCTCTTAGAAAAACTGTAAATTTGAAAGTTACATGACTGCCTTTTATCCTCAATGTCGCCATGTTTCAACAGTGTTTGGAATAACTGCCTTCTTTAAGAATGGGGAAATCCAAAATAAGGCATTTGATAACTGAATTGGGCAGAATGGAATTTGCCAATAAGCCCTTCACATCTTCTTTTTCTAGTGCCATATCAGACGTTGGCGATCATGTCGGCGACCCTATTTTTATCAGCAGCCGCACGAAAAAGTGCTGCTGAGTTTTGTCCAAACCAGTCCCTTAGATTTTGAAGTCATGATGTTCTTCTTCTGCCTGGACCTCGTTTGTCTTCAATCTTTCCCTGGAGGATTAAATGGAGTATGCCGTATTTTTATGGGTGTCATATCACATGTCCGAAATATTCTAACTTTCATTTTTTAATTGTTTGGATGATTTTCCTTGGCTTTCCCAGGCGGCTTATCACCTCCTCATTTCTGATCTTGTCAACCCAGCTTATACGTAACAGCTGCCTGTAAATCCACATTTCAAATGCTTCTAGTCTCTTCAGATGGCCTTCTGTCAGAGACCAACTCTCTACTCCATAGAGCAGGGTAGAAAAAATATAATAATAATAATAATAATAAAGTTGGAAGGGACCTTGGAGGTCATCTAATCCAGGGCTTTTCAACCTTTTCACCCATTGTACCACTTTTAGTATATGGCAATATCCGAGTACCACCAGTCGCCTAGCCCAAAAAAAAAAAAAAAGGAAAAAAGTGATAAAGTACAAGTAGTCCTCGATTTACAACAGTTCGTTTAGTGACTGTTCGAAGTTACAATGGCACTGAAAAAGTGCCCCCCCAAGCCACAGCCTAGCAAGACACCTGCTTGCCCACCCAGCGGCGCTCTTCCTCCTGTCCGAGGTTATCATTGTTGTGAGCATTTCTGTTGAGGATTGGCAGCGGGGGTGGGGTGGGGGGTGTTTGGTTTTTATTTCCTCCATCTGCTGGGTGGTTGCAGCAGGGTTTGGTCACTTCACATGACCCTGGGACATTGTGACCGTCATAAATATGAATCAGTTGCCAAGCATCTGAATGTAAATCACAAGACCCTGGAGATGCTGCAACATTCCAGCTGATCGGTGCTTCTTCTGGGCTCAGCAGAAGCACCAGGATCAGTGCCAAGCTCCAACTGGAGCCTGGCGCTGATCCTGGTGCTTCCACTGAGCCCTGACAGCCCCGAAGAAGCGCCGATCAGCTGAAAAGCGGCACTGATCCTGGTGCTTCCGCTGAGCCCTGACAGCCCTGCAGCTCCAGCCATCTCTCGCTCAGGCTTGTGCGGTGCTGCCACCAGTTCAGCTCATTCCCCTCCCTCGCTACTACTTTTCTAGGATGGTTGCGTACCGCCTGCCAGGTGCCAATGTACCACAGGTGGTACCCGTATCACTGGTTGAAAAGCCCTGATCTAATCCAACCCCCTGCTCTGGCAGGAAACCCTATACCATTTCGGACCAATGGCTGTCCAGTCTCTTCTTAAAAACTTCCAGTGTTGGAGCATTCACCGCTTCTGGAGGCAGGTTGTTCCACTGGTTAATTGTTCTAACTGTCAGGAAGTTTCTCCTTAGTTCTAGGTTGCTTCTCTCCTTGATTAGTTTCCATCCGTTGCTTCTTGTCCTGCCTTCAGGCACTTTGGAGAATAGCTTAACTCCCTCTTCTTTGTGGCAGCCCCTGAGATAACAACACTGCATGTCCCCCCCCTCGTTCTTTCTTCAATAGACTAACCCACCCAACAACAACTCTTTTATGTTAGCTCCAGTCCCCTAATCATCTTTGTTGCTCTTCTCTGTACTCTTTGAGTCTCAACATCGTTTTTACATCGTGGTGACCAAAACTGGATGCAGTATTCAAGTGTGGCCTTACCAAGGCATGTAAAGTGTATTATACTCAAGTGATCTTGATTCTATCCCTCTGTTAAGCGCTAGCACTGTGTTGGCTTTTTTGGCAGCTGCAGCACACTGCTGGCTCATATTTAAGTGATTGTCCACTAGGACTCCGAGGTCCCTCTCACAGTTACTACTGTTGAGCAAGGTACCCCCTATACTATACCTGACAAGCCTGATTTTCAATGTTAGACTTATGTCGTGACTGCAGACCTTTTTCATTTTGAAGAATGCTGTTTGAGCTTTCTCTATCCTTGTCTTTACTTCAATGGTCATGTCCCAACTTTCATGTAAATTAGAACCGAGGTGCATGATCCTTTCAACTTTTTCTAATGGTATTCCTTCTGAATTTATTGGTGGTAAAGTAACGAGTTGTTTACTGATGACCATGATCTTGGTTTTTGAGGGTGTTAAGTTTCAAGCCGTATTTTTCAGATATTTCTGTGACTCTGCTGATGAGGAGCTGAAGGTCTTCATGCTTACTGGCAAGCAGAACTATATCGTCAGCATATCTTAAACTGTTGATCCAAACACCATTTACTTTGATGCAGCATCAATGTTCTCCAGTGCCTTGTTGAAGATTGACTCAGAGTAGATATTGAACAACAATGGAGACAGAATACATCCCTGTCTGACCCCCTCTTCGTATTTCTGCATCAGCTGAGTATTTTTGGCTTAGTCTCACATTTGCTACTTGATGCCAATATAGATTCTTTATGATTTGCATGTCTTTGTCATCTAGTCCCATCTGTTTCAGGATTTCTAATAGTTTGCTGTGTCTTATTTTATCAAATGCTTTTTCAAAATCAATGAAGCACATGTAAACACTGTGATTGACATCTCTACAATGCTGTACAAGAACTTGAATGCTGAATAGCACATCTCATATACCAAGATTGTTTCTGAAACCAAATTGTATGTTACCTAGACGCTCCTCAATTTTGTTATATATTCTTGTGTGAATTATTCTCAGGAATATTTTCAGGGCATGACTCATTAAGCTTATTGTTCTGTATTTGGTACACTTCTTTGCATTTATTTTTTGGGGGGATTGTCACAAAGATTGATTTTAGCCAATCATTTGGTATCTTTCCTGTTTCATATATTCGATTGAAGAGCTGCAGTAAAAAATTCTTCCCATTGTCTTCCAGCAATTTTAAAATTTCTACTGGGATATCATCAGGTCCTGTGGCTTTTGTTTTTGCTATTTTTATTGCATGTTCAACTTCCTGCATAGTGATGTTTGGTCCAGTTGTTAATACTTCCCATATCTATATCATCCCTAGTGTCCTCAAAATGTTCTTCAATATATTCCTTCTACCTTTTTTGTTTTTCGTCCTCATCTTAGATAATTTCCCCCTCTTTGTCAACTAGGTTGTTGGCTTTCTTTTTGTAGAGGCCTGCTGCTTCTTTCACTTTTTTGTGTAAATTGAAATTATCATGCATACGTTCTGTCTCTTCTATTTCCTTGCATCTTTTTGCAAACCACTTTTCTTTTGCCAGTTGACTTTTTCTTCTAATTGTTTTCTGCAATTCATTGTATTTTTCTTTGTTTTTATTTTTATAAGGTCTTCTTTCATTCATGAGATAAAGAATTTCCTCCGTCATCCACTGTTGTTTCTTGTGGTATCCCTCTCTCTGGTTTGAATTTGTTACCTCTACTATTGCATTTTTAAATTTATTCCAGTTCACTTCTACATCATCATCGTTCAGGTTGTTGATTTCTCTTAAATGAATTTCTAGTTCTTCTTTTATCTTACCTCCATATTTAATGATGAAGTCTCTGTCAATTCTTGGTTTAGCAGGATTCAGGTTTTTCATCCTTTTTAGTTTCAGCTGGACTTCGGCAAGTAGTAGATTATGATCGGATGGTACATCTACACCTGGGTATGTCTTTACTGATTTTACTGAGTTTCTAAATCTTTTGTTTATTGTAAAATAGTCAATTTGGTTCCTTGCTATATTATTTCGTGTATCTGCTGGTGATCTCCAAGTGTAGAGGCGTCTTTTTGGCAACTTGAAAAAAGCATTCATCACACATTGCTTGTGTTCCTTGCAGAAGTCTACAAATCTGTCACCTCTACCATTTCTGGTTCCTAAGCCAAAGTTTCCAACTACAGAAACATCACTTCCTTCTCCCACTTTTGCATTGAAGTCCCCCATGAGTATTGTGAGCCCTTCACATAACTGCTTCCATTTTAGGTCAAGAGAAACCAGAACTTTTGATACAATCTAGTAAAAAATTGGAAGCTTCTACAGTTCTGCAAATATTGAAAACATGTCCTATTCTTTCTAGTTAACTATTGCATTCAGAATTCTAGATAACATATATTGTGGTAGTGATCAGAGTCAATTTTGTCTTTACATTCTATTTAAGACTGATCTTAGAATCAATGTAACATAGAGATGAATGCTGAAAAATATAGCTAAACTTGGGTCCAAAAATTATTATTCATTACCGCAGACTATATTACTAGCATGTGCCATATTTCAATAAACTATATCTTTTCCCAATCTGGTATGGTATGAATATATATTTTTATATATAGCTTTTATAATCTCTAGCCTTCATGTCATGAGTAAAGATGACAGGAATGGTAATTCAACACAAGTGGCAGTTTTCAGATTGAATTAGATTATAAAAATGTAATGGCAAGGCATCTTGGGGCAGGTAGGAATCTGGTTCCTCCTATAGTATATGATGGTGCTCGGTTCTACTTGACTATTGAAAGTCTGCTTTTTTCCTGGTTTTCCAGCTCTCAGAAGCAAAGTTAGAGAGGGGAGAACAATACTGAAGTTCAAGTAAACAAAGAACAAAATATATTATCAGTGAACATCTGCTTCTTCTTTTGTGTAACAAAAATCTAAATAATTTTCTCATACCTATACTTTGCTCAGCAGTTACCCTTATATTCTCCAAATTTTGGCACAGGAAGGTAACAAAATATGTGCGACCATATTCTAAAGTCACATTTGGTCTGCAGTTTCTGCTAGAGTGAACACAGATCAAGCATTCATTCATTGATGATTTTGAATAAACTGTAAGATTAGTCTTCTCATGTGTTAGATCAATTTGGTAGGTTACATCTAAAAACAAACAAAAATACATAAGATCAATTTTTAAAATAACTGTCATATACTTACAAGAAAAGGGTACTGTTGTTACCTTGGGTTTCAGTTAGATCTTTTGAGGGATAGACTATAAGTATGAGGTTTGCTATGATGGACTCTGAAGCAATGAAAGATTTGCAGATTTGAATGGGCAGATAAAATTGCCTGATTTTTTTTTAAAAAATCTGAAATTTGATTTAACAATAGATTCATGCAAGAGTAACCGATCTTAATATTATATCCACATACTAAAAACCTAAGATTGAAAAGCTTAATTTTAATATTTGGGTGATCTGTTTGTCTTGATAAGAAAGGGAAAAGATCGTTTCCAGTAGCAGTTAAAATGTTAGGTACTCAATTGTATACATTCTGTATGTGAATGCATATATATCTGGGGTTGACAAGAACTATAAGCCAACACTAGTAGAAGATACTAGTTGGGGAATACTTCTTCAAATTTAATTAATTTGCAAACACATTAACCAAAGAAAATGGTCATAACAGAGAGAAAAATGGTTACTTACTCTCTTCATTTTTAGGGTAATCTACTACCACTTTAAATAAGAGTCTGAGGAGCCCTGGCTTCACATCATCTTGGTCACATCCATACAGGGAAAGGTTGAAACTACCAGGAATATTGACAGGTTGCACATCATTCAGGGATAACACTCTAGTATCAGGAAAATAATCAGGTAATGAGTATTCCACCCGTTCATATTTCCGTTCACAGTTTGGTTTGGTATAATTGATGAAGTTGATATCTGCTCTTAAGCTGGATGGAAGGACAAATTGCCATGTCATGAGTTCATCTTCGGGTAACCCCGATGGATAATTCGCAGACATCAAAGTTGCTGATGATTTGCCTTTAAATGTAGATTCTATAATGCACAGTCCTATATTTAAAAAAGGAGAAAGATTTACTTCAAAGGAGAAAAATTCCATGTACAGTAATCAAAGCTTCTCAAAGCTTGAGACACTGAAATTAGTTGGATGCACTGCAGCAATTCACCTCCCTTTTGATTGTTCAGAAAGCAATGAAGCCATTGACCAATTCCTCTAGTCAATCTAGGTCAGTGATGGCGAACCTTTTAGAGACTGAGTGCCCAAACTGCAACCCCAAACCCACTTATGCATTGCCGAGTGCTGGGTGGGTGTGGCCCATTGGCTGGGTGTGGCCCATTGGCTGGGCATGGCTGTGGTGGTAATGGCAGACTGGGTGGGACTAAAAAGTTCAATCAATCAATTCCAACTTTGCAAGATCTTTTTTTTTCCCGTGAGAAGTTGAAATTGACTGATTGAGCCGTTTTTTTTTGCACACAGCGGCGGAGGCCTAAAGTGAAAAGGTTTTATAAAACCCAACTGAAGGCCTAGGACTGGGGCGATGGTGCGCGTGCCCACAGAGAGGGCTCTGAGTGCCGCCTCTGGCACCCGTGCCATAGGTTCGCCACCACTGATCTAGGTAGTGAAAATGCCTTTTTTTATATAGCCTCATTGAAGTCCAACAATAGCATTCAGTTTTCCTCCAAATCAATGCCTCTTTTCAGCTGATATACTATACTCCTCAAATCTTGCCGAGGAGCATGAAAAAGTGGATGTGCATGAATACCCACTATTGGTAGCATTAAGCTCCATTTACTGTAATTTGTGGACATTCCTATATATGAATAAGTTGTTAAATAGCACAGCTTCTCCTTCCTGATCAGTCTTCTTTACTCTGAGTTACAGCTTTGATCTAGAAGTGAAAAATATTTTCTATTGTCCGATGAAAAGAGTAATATTTTCTTCTTCCAGTCTAAGAAGTGAGGCACAAATGAAGACTTCCTGATTATCAACTTTCCATTAAAATCTCTCTGTGAAAGTGGGTTGGACTTGGTTTATTAAGTACATACAGCGGCCAAGGTTGTTCCATGTATTTTGGAAATTTTAAAATGAAATTTCATTTTAAAAAGCTTGTTTAAAAATCTGATGGTATAAAATAATGTGAATTAATTATTTTTTTAAAAAATAATAAATCTAGTTAAATAATAAACTGAGCACTTTTTTAAAAAGCAAGGTTTTCTTTTCCCCATCAAATAAAAAAAAAGAGAACACCATTTGCTAAATGCTAGATCAACTTCTCACACCAGATTTTGTGGATACGCTTCTTAAAATATGTGCAAAAGATGGCATAGATCCATTGTTGACAGCTTCTGAGTTTGAGCAAGTCCATCTTTCATATATATTAGTCCATATTTTTCAATAAACATTTGCTCAATCTGATCTAGGCATAATCCATAATGTTGGTTTAATTCCTTCCACATTATCCACAAATAGACTAAATGAAGCCTCAAGATTATAAACTTTCTGCTTCAAATCTGCAACATTCCCATATAATCCTTAAAAATAATAATAAACTGAAATAATCCATACAAAAATTGTCATTCATTAAAAAGCAAAAATAAAAGAACCTAGTAAATTCGTGGTTCTGCCTCTTTCCCCCTAACCCCAGCCACAGAAAAAAGTTAAAAAGACTGTGTAAGGCATCTCATTTGAATGTAGCAAATACAATGTCAATGGAAGCAAAGTATTAATCCCCTATGCTTACGTTGTATGGATGATCTGCTTTCAAGCTTAACTCCAGAGGCTGCAAGTTTTGAATCCCAAGGAAGTTGTAGACTCAAAATAGCATCACCTTGTGCCTTTACCCGTGACACTGAACCATTTCTGCAGAAGGTTCCAATGTGGACTCTATCTTTTCCCAGACGACTGCCAATGTTGTAAATAATTTGATCAGGGCAGGTATCTCCAGGCAGAATTTGTCTTAACCATGGAGAGAATTTCAGTTCAAGTCCAACTCTTCTGTTAGCTTTAGCCTCCCAAATGAAAGTCCTATTAAGATGTGGCAATCCAGGAGGCTGAAGCTGAACGTCTCCAAAAGGACATGAACCTGACAGGCAATCTAGAAACAAAGAGAAATCTATAAGACTGATACTTTAATCTGAAATGACTATAATAAATCATATTGATTTGGTCTATGATTTTACTCTTCCTTCTGTTCACACTATCAGAATTTTCTATCATAACTAAGCATTATCATAAAGTTCCTACATATATATATAAGTTGTTTTTAACTACTTTATGGGATAGTAGTCTTACTCAGAACTTACTCGGTAATAAATTCTATGGGAATTCTGGGAAATATAATCCAACACAGCAAGTTACCAAATTTAGTAAGTATGCTTAGAATTGTACTTTATAAATTTTTGCCCTCAAATTGTCATTATTACTCTTTGAGGGCAAAGATTTGTACCGGACCATCTATTTTTAAATGGCAGCCTTAGCCTCTGTCTTGTTCAAGCAGTATTCAAGAAAGCTCACTATGGAATTTTGAGCATAACATATTTTTACTCATTTATGGGAGGGAGGGGTGAGAGAATGTCCCATTAAACAAAAAGTCAAAAGGTTGTTATATTATAAAAAAGGTAAGAAAATCTGAAATGTAAACTTTAAAGTACATAGTCCTTTTAAAATACTAAGAAAGAAAAAATAGATTTTAATCCATTTCACTGATGGGGTTGTACAAGTTCATTTACACTTGTGACAAACTCCCAGTAATCTTAGATGCAGTTCATGTAACATTGCTTACCAATGTTTTTCTCCACAACTATGGACCAATATTTCTCTGGTGTTGAACAATCAAAGGTAAATTGAAACTTCTGTCCAGGCTTTATGATTTGCTCAGAAAAATGAGTTTTTTTTCCTTCACACAATGCACAGGTATTTACAAAAGAAAACCCAGGTTTTATTTTAACTGTTATGCTTCCACCTGGTTGAAGAGAAATTTCAAAGGCACCTAGGATTAAAAGAGAAAAATATATGGACTTCTGGCATTTTAAGATCAAGACATTTATTATTATATCAGCTTTCATGAAATAATACAATTATCTTCATCTGATGAAGTAGATGTACACAATCAGTTAGACTACTAAAATGCTTTAGAACTCTTTTACTGTGTATTGACAGAGAGAGACAGAAAGATAGAGATTATATATATGTGTGTGTGTGTGTGCTTATTCTACCCCATTCAATCTGAATGAATTAATTTCTTTTCTTTTTCTACACATTTGCATGCACATGTTTGAGAGAAACAGAATACAAATAAAAATATATTTATGTAGGTGCAATACTCCTCCATATTTTGCTTCCCATCACTGAAAAATCATCCTGAAGAATGCAAAGGATGCAAGAAGAAAAAGAACAACTTCCTCATCTCATGCAGAAAGCCTCAGAAATTTCACAGAGATTGGATCTAAGGTAAATGTTACAGAGAAAGCTACCACTGTCTCTGTTTAAAAAAAAATTCAAAACACAATCTAAGATTTATCAATTTTTTTCAAAAAAGAAAAGTATGAACATTCATTTTTTCCATTAAACACCCACAACCTTCTTAAAAATCACCAGCTGACGCGCTAATTAAAACTAACAAATCTGTTACAATTAGCAAATAGAAAAGATCCATTGCCTACCTGCAGAGATCAATTTAAGAAAACATGGCATTGTGATAACTTTTAAAGGAATCTGGAACACTGCACAGTACAGGTAATCCCCAAGTTACGAGCGTTCACTTAACGCTTGTTTGAAATTACGCGATCAGCGCCCCCTAGTGTTTATGAACAAACCCCAAAATTACAAATATTGCAACACCCCGGCAGTTGTTCGCCCTTATGAGCGACTGCAGAGGCTCTCCAACATTCACCCTATTCCCCCTCCCACTCCTCACAACTGCTTCCCTCTCCCTTCCTGCTGCACCAGACTCACCTTGCAAAAATCCTCTTTGCCACAGTTTCTTTCCCTTTGAGGAGAGGAGAATCAGCTTGAAAATGCTTTTCGTGCCGAGAATGGAGGTTTCTGGAGTCCGTGATCTCGCACGAGTGTTTGAAGTTGTGCCATATCACGGACCTCAGAAACTTTCATTCTCTATGTGAACGATGCCTGTCTCCTGCTCCTGCTCCTGCCCCCAACTCCTTTCTGCCTGAGGGCAGGCATGAAGCCTTGAACTGAGCGACAAGGCCAGGCCCCTCGCACCTGCATCCAGCCTGCCGGAGCTCGCCGTGCTGGGGGAGAAAGTGATCCTGTTGTCCCCGGAGCCTTGGAGGCCTCCTCCAAGCCACCTAGAACGGAGGCCGGGAGAGGCTTCTGCATGCCTCCGAAGGTTGGATCCAGGCCTCGGAGGGGTTCTCCAAGCCTGGAATGGAGATGGGGGAGATTTTGCATGCCTCCGGAGGTTGGATCCAGGCCTCGGAGGACTGTTCCAAGCTGCTGCCACCCAAAACGGAGCCTCTGGACCTATCCTGACCTCCGTTCCAGGTGCAAACAGCTTGGAGGACCCCTCCGAGGCCTGGATCCAATCTCCAGAGGAATGCAGAAACCTCCCTAATCTCCGTTCCAGGACAGTGGCCGCGTGGCTCCAGAATTGGGGGGGAAGCAGGAGGCAGCCATCGCAAACAGCACGAGAATTCAGGCACCCATTCTCTGCAAAAGAGGATCAGTGTCTAAACTCATGTGATATTATGGCACCCAGGAGCTTCCATCAACTCTCCTGTTCCTCAAAAGCAGGAAGCATGGCAGAGAGAAGACAGATCTATTCAAGGTAGTCCGGCACGGCAAGAGTCCGGCACGGCAAGAAGGGAGGGGGAAACATGAGGTATCTTAGTGGGTCGGGGAGGCCTTCGGGGCCTGTTCCATCACTAGGCCCCCCCATGGCCTTCCCCACCCTGAGATACCTCATGTGCACTTAACAAGCCGCGTGCGTTTTAACAAGCAGGGAGTTTTCTTGTTCGAGGTACGAGATTCACTCCCACGAGTTTTTTAGTTATGAGTGGAATGTGCAGGCTCCATTACACTCGTAACTCAAGGTCTACCTGTACACATCATACTCAGGAAAAAATAATCAAAGTCAGATTGGATCCATTCTACTCAAATGCAACTAAAATTTTAGCATGGTCATATACTGTGTTTAGCAGCTAAAGAAGTGCTACAAGGCTTAACATTATAATAAAGAATAGTACATTCTAATATATTTCAAAATAAGATATACTGGAGATGAGCAAAAGCAGACCTTCAAGCCAAGTATGTTCTTCAAATGATTACCAATTGACCGTTCTCAGTTATAAGCTGAAGGTCAAAACAAGTTGTATGGAGAAAGTGGTGGATGTGTTGAAAAGGCATACTAACAGTGTCTTCTCTAAATCTAATTGTTTATTAGAACTACATACTTTAGGAAAATAGTTTTCAAACAGTTTTTGCCCTGTAAATCACTTAATTTGAGCCGTGACACTGCAGTAGTTAGAATGCAGTACTGCAGGCTACTTCTGCTGACTGCCGGCTGCCAGCAGTCCAGCAGTTCGAGTATCACCGGTTCAAGGTTGACTCAGTCTTCCATCCTTCCGAAGTCGGTAAAATGAGGACCTAGATTGTTGGGGGCAACAGGCTGACTCTATAACTGCTTATAGAGAGCTGTAAAGCACTGTGAAAAGTATATAAGTGCTATTGCTATTTCTATTAATCATAAAAAATTGGGTTACATCTTTTCTAATTATTAAAAGGCATAAGCTTTTATGAGCATTTTATGATTCATTCCATCAGATGCACAGAATGGTTACACTGATGTAGGATTTAAATGACGAGGGGGAGGATAGGTTGGTTTAACACATACACAAAATCTGTTAGAAAAGATTCCAGCAGATTCCTGATTATATTTTGTTTGTTTCCATAGACACATTTGTCTTTCCACAAGCGCACTGGAAACACGTAAGCCAACCAAACAATTTTTTGTGGCTATAGTTATTCCACATTATTCACTGTGTTAAACCCTTGGCTGACTCATTACAAAAATCTTGTCCAAGTTGCTGAGAAAACTACTCCATTCTACAACTACCCATCAACCAAGTCAGTATCTCTTTCCCAATAAAAAATGCAGCTAATAGAAATGATCATTCTCATCTATTATCCAGTGATTCTTTTACTGCATATATCATTCCCCATTGTTCAGAACAGTAACAGCTGTTGATCCAAAGCAATCTCACTTGAATAGCAAAAATGTGAAGCCCAAAGAAAGGATAATCAAAATCTCTACTCACTAAATATCTGGAAGCACAGCATGAGTGTTCTGCACATTCTATGCTTAGGACTAACAAATTTAACAAGGATATAAAAAGTTAATACAAATTTGATTTATAATTATGATTCATAATGAATTTTTTCTTTTTCCTACGTTTCTTCCCACATGTATTCTTATTAGTATTATAGGAAGTATACATCATTCTTAAAAAAAGAGAATTTTTAAAGCTTATTATAAATAAGTGTTTCAGCATGACACACTGCATTATGAGAGTTCAGTTCTCCCATGTTTCAATAAAACATGTAATTGGTGGGAAGGAACCATGTAGGGACACAAAAGGGCCTAGATATCCAAAACTCTAAGGCCGCATCAGCACGGTGGTTGACCTTGGGGACCCGGGTGGTAGTGGCTGGGATGGACGTGGTCCACCGGGTGGGTGTGGCTGGGATGGGCGTGGTCTACTGGGTGGGTGTGGCTGGGATGGGTGTGGCCTACTGGGTGGGCGTGGCCAGCTCGACATCGCTTGCGCCAGGAGCGTCTGTGCAGGCCTATGTAGGACTGGGGTGGATCCGACGGTCTCCGGCGGAGGAGGGTGGGACCAGGGCAAGTGCCGGGGCATGGTCCACTGGAGGAGCCTCACCGTCCCTCTCAGGTCATGCAGGGGGGGCTCCCAGACGGTGGCACAGGCTACCAAGAGCCCTGGGCAGCAGAGGTCAAGTGCCCAGCCATCGAGTTCAGGGACCCCGCAGCCCAGCCTAGCCTAGCCCCACTTCCCCAAGGGGATGCCAAGCTGCGCTTACCTCCTCCTCAAGGCTGCTGCTGCTGTGCTCGCTCTCCTTGGCCAGGTTGCTCATGGTGGGTGCAGGAGAGTAAAGTGCATGGTTCAGAGGAAGGCCCACTCCCTCTCCATGCAAGGAGACCCAGCTTTGTAACCAAAGCATCCTCAGCAATAGGATGGGTTACCACCAGGGGTTAGCGAAAGGGCAGCAGGGCTGCTGGTGGCCAAGTGCTAAGGCAGGACTTCCCTCAGACCCTCCCTCCCTCTCATTCCAATCTGCCTCCTTCCTTCCTTCCTTCCTTCCTTCCTTCCTTCCTTCCTTCCTTCCTTCCTTCCTTCCTGTTTCCCTCCCCTCCCTTCCCTCTCTCTGTGCCCAGGAAGGGACGAGGTGAGGGGGAGAGGTTGGCAGCACTTCTCTCAACAGAGTTGGAAGATAGTTTTGAGGTCTTCTAGTCCAGGGCTTTTCAACCGGTGGTACGCATACCGGCTTTTCAACCGGTGGTACGCGAGCACACGGCTGGTGGTACGCGTAGGACGGGTTGAAAAAACATGTAAAAAAAAATATTTTTAAAATTTTTTTTGAACATTTGTTTTTTTAAAAAAAGTGTAAAAGTGGATGAGGTGAAGCGGCAGCAGCGCTGCAGAGGCTTGTGGCAAAGTCAGCTGGAACTGCACATTGCCTGGGTCCTACTGAGAGCCCAGGATCAAAGCGCGCAGCTCCAGCTGATTGGCGGCGGCCTTGGGGGTGGCAGGCAGCCTCACGCAGTCTTCAGGGGAGATTCCGCCGGAGCTGCGTGATGCATTGCCTGGGTCCCCCCTGCCCCCGCCCAGATGCCCTCACCTCCCCCAAGCATTTTTTTTTTACTCACCTGCTTTCAGCAGCATTCCCTTTCTCCTGTCCTTCTCGGCCTTCGCCATGTGTTTGTGAGACAAAAAAAAAAAGTTCCATGAGACTTTCTAACTTCTCGCAAGAAGTTAGAAAGTCTCATGGAACTTTTTTTTTTTACCCACAAGCACGTGGCGAAGGCAGAGAAGCAAATGGAGAAAGGGAGTGCAGCTGAAAGCAGGTGAGTAAAAAAATGCTTGCGGGAGGCGAGGGCATCTGGGCGGGGGTGCAAACCTTACCTGCATGGTGGCGGGAGGGTTAACGTTAGGCGCGGGGGGCCCAGGAGGAACTGTGCAAAGCAGGCAGAGGGGAGGCCGGGCAGATTGTGGGCGCTGGCAAGCGAGCGAGCTGGGCAGGGGCGCGGAATTGGCGTTCCTGAGCACACGCCAATTCGTGCCCCTGCCCATCTGGCTCGCTGGCCGGAGTGAAGGGGAAGCTTCTGCACGGTGGCCGCTTCCGAGCGGTGGCCGGGCCCTGCGGCTTCCGAGCGGCGGCCGGGCCGTGCGGCTTCCGAGCGGCGGGCAGCTGCTGAGCGCGGGTGGCTCAGCTGTAGCTGCACACAGCGAGCCTGGCGCATTCTCACCACACAGAGCGGCTGGCAAGGTGAACCAGCGACATCCAGGCCCTGCCTGCGCACACGCAGAGGCTGAGGCGCATGCGCTCTCCTCTACCTCTGCGCACGCACAGGCAGGGCCGTGATGTCGCCGGTTCACCTCACCGGCCACTCCGTGTGGTGAGAATGCACCGCTGCCTGCCAAAACCAGGCTGGGATCTGGATGGTGTAGCGCAGGACAATGGAAGGGAGGGAGGGAAGGAAGGAAGGGAAGGAAGGAAGGAAGGAAGGAGGGGAAGGACAATGAGAGGGAGGGAAGGAAGGAAGGGACAAAGGGAAGGAAGGAGGAAGGAATGAAGGAAGGGACAATGAAGTAGGGAGGGAGGGAGGAAGGGACAAGCAGGCATGAAGGAAGTAAGTAAGGCAGGAAGGAATGGAAGGAGTGAAGTAAGGAATGAAAGGACACCTGAGAGGGAGGGAAGGCAGGAGGGACAAAGAGGGGAGGAAGGCAGGAGGAGGGGACAATGAGAAGTGAGTGAGGTAAAGGAAGGGGAATGGACAAAGGGAATGAATAGGTGAAGGACAGTGGAGAGGGAGGGAGGGAAGAGGACCAATAAGGGGAAGGAAGGAAGGAAGGACAATATTTTGATGGGAGGTAAGGATGATGTACAAGAAGGAAGGAAGGAAGGAAAGGAAGGAAAGAGGAAGAATGAAGGCAGGAAGGAATGAGGATGAAGGAAGGAAAGGCACGGAGATGGAAGGAAGTATGACAAAGGGAATGAAGGAAGAAAGGCAATGAAGGAGGTCGGGAGGGAGGCGAAGGGACCCCAAAGAAGGAAGGAAGGCAAGGAGAGGAAGGAAAGTAAGGAAGGAGGAAAGGACAATGAGTAGGGCAGGGAAGGAAGGAGGACAAAGAGGGGAAGGATGAATGGAGGGACAATGAAAGGGAGAAGTGAAGGAAGAAGGAAGGACGTAAGGGACAAAGGGACGAAGGACGGAAGTAGGGGAAGGACGGTGAGGGAGGGAGGGAAGAAGGGACAAAGAGGGAAAGAGGAAGGAAAGGACAATTAAAGAGGTATGGGAAAGAATAAGGGACAAGAAGGAAGGAATGAAGAGGAAAGTACATGGATAGGGAGGGAAGGAAGGGACAAAGGGAAGGAAGGAAGGAAGGAAAGGACAATGAGGGAGGGAGGGAAGGAGGAAGGGACAAAGAAGGAAGGAGGGAAGGAAGGAAGGAAAGGACAATGAGAGGGAGGGAGGGAAGGAGGAAGGGACAAAGAGGGAAGGAAGGAAGGGACAATGGGAGAGAAGGGAGGGAAGGAAGCCAGGCACCCACCCCAGTCCCATCCCCCTCCACCAGAGACCCACGGATTCCCCCCCACAGGCACCCTGCAACCTGGGTGATCAGCTGGCCACGCCCCCCGGCCATTGATCACATGACCCTGGGACACTGTGAACGTCATAAGTATGAATCAGTTGCCAAGCATCCGAATGTAAATCACATGACCCTGGGGATGCTGCAACAGTCATAAGTGTGAAAAATGGTCATAATTCGCTTTTTTCACTGCCGTTGTAACTTCAAACAGTCACTAAGCGAATTGTTGTAAGTCGAGGACTACCTGTACTTTCTCATTTTTTCCTTTTTTTTGGGGGGGTCAAGTTTTTGATACCTTGCTGGGCGAGTGGTGGTACTCGAATATTGCCTTATCCGAAAAGTGGTACAATGGGTGAAAAGGTTGAAAAGCCCTGTTCTAGTCCAACCCCCTGTTCAAGCAGGAGACCTATACCATTCCAGACAATGGAATATCCAATCTCTTCTTAAAAGCCTCCAGTGATGGAGCATCCACAACTTCTGAAGGCAAGCCTTTTCACTGGTTAGTTGTTTTCACAAGTTCTTAGTTCTAGGCTGGTTTTCTTCTTGATTAGCTTTCATCTATTGTTGCTTTCTGATGCTTTGGAAAATAGGTTGACCCCTTCTTCTCTGTGGCAGCCTGTCAAATATTGGAACGCTGCTATCATGTCACCACCCCTAGTTCTTTTCACTAGGCTAGACATACCCAATTACCACAAACATTTGTCTTATGTTTTAGCCTCCAGCCCCCTAATCATCTTTGTTTACCATCCATTAAGATCCTGGTTTGGTTTATAGAACAGTGGCCATAAGCAGAGCCTTCTCAGAGACAGCACCCCAATTATAGAACTTTCTCCCAAGGAAAATATGAACAGTACATCCCTCACCCGTTTAGAGGCAACTCCAAACACACTGTTCAGCCAGGCATATGTAGAACAACAACATATTTTAGTCAAACAGCACTAAGTAAATTACTACTAATATTTTTCTTTCTTAAAATACACACTTTTAATATTGTTTTAAGCAGTACTGGTGATGCTTTACAATAGCTTTCTTTGAGAGTTTTCTTGTAAACCATCCTGGATTTCTCCAAAACATTTAATTTCGAATTAAACATTGATTTAATAAATTAGGCAGAAGAAACAAATGTTTAAATACATCTAAATCCAGTAGTGGGATTCAAATAATTTAACAACTGGTTCTCTACAGGGGAGGAGGCGGGGGGAGGCGCTGCCACGAGGCAGGTGGGGGGGAGCTGCCCCATACACCCCGCAACCATTTACCATGCCAAAGGGCCCCCGCAGCCAGGCTTATCATGCCCCAACACCTGTCGTCCCTCACCTGTTCGGTAGTGACTTTTCCCACTTTCTCCTTCTTCCTCCTCCTTTGAACAGCCCTTTGCCCTTGTTGCTTTTTCAGTCCCAGAGTTTTGACCAGAAAGGAAGCCCTGCAGCAATTGGGTGGGGTGGGAACCATTCCCTTTGCTTTTGTACCAGCTCTGAAATGGGCTGGAAGGAGTGGGCCAAGGACTCCAATCTGGCTTTGCAGCAAGCAAGGGGATTGGAGGCACGTGAATGCATGCCAGTCTGGTGTCTTAAAAAACTGGGTTTTTTCCCCCTGCTACCGGATTTTCGCTGCCATACTGTTTAACCATCTTTAAAGATTCCTTGATGCAGAAAGTGAATCCTTCCTGTTCTGTATCAAGTAAACTTTAAAGAAAGTTAAACAGTATGGCAGCGAAAATCCAACAGAGGGGGAAAAAATCCTGGTCTCACGTACGGGGAATCTGCACAGCCCGCCTCCCCCCGTGCCTCTGCCTACACGCTTGGCCTGCTATACCTCATTTCTAGCCAGGTGATCAATTTAGCAAAGGCACGGGGGGGGGCACGCCACTGAAAACAGCGGAGCCTGTGTGTGTGGGCCTGCCTTGCCCACATCATCCATGCTCTCCACGGCACGCTACAGCTGACCTGAGGCGGCTGGCCAGACACCGAAGCACTGCCAAAAACAGCAGAGTCTGTGTCCGCTCCTACTACGCACTCACCTGTCATGCTGTGAGGTTCGTCGTGCCGATTGCACTGGTTCTGCCGCTCATGACTGCAGGCCTTGAGGCCGATCCGGTACAACGAGCCTCAAGGCCTGCAGCCATAAGCGATGGAACCGGTGCAATCGGCACGACGAACCTCGCAGTGAGTGCATAGCAGGTGCGGACACAGACTCTCCTGTTTTTGGCAGCGCTTCGGTGTCTAGCCTGCTGCCTCGGATCAGCTGTAGCGCACCGTGGAGAGCATGGCTGACGCAGGCAAGGCAGGCACGCACACAGACTCCATTGTTTTCAGCAGCGCTATGGTGCCTGGCCCAGCAAAGTGGAGCCGGGTGTGATGAGGTGAGGCCCAGCAAAGCAGAGCCAGATGAGGAGAGGCCCAGTAAAGCGGGGCATGGCCAGGCGTGACGGGGCGAGGCCGGGAAGGGTGGGACGAGATCGGGAGGGGTGGAATGAGGTGAAACAAATGAGCTGCAGCTGCTCCTGCGCACCACCAGCCCCCGAGCGCTGTTGGGGTGGGCCTGGGCTGGAGCAGCAAGGCCAGTGCCTTGCCATTTCTGGAACAGCCCCGAGGGCCAAATCTGGGCCCTTTGCGAGCCGTACCCAGCCTGCAGGCCTTGTGTTTGACATGTCTGACATATACTAAGTGAAAATGAAATAAACTGAACATCATAAGACATAGAGAAAGAGAAGGCAAACAAATGGCTGTTTATTAGAAACAGTCTACTCTTGACAAAAGCAAAGGAAACTGTTGCAACATTCACTTTCACAGTTTATTCCAGTGTTCTTGGGAAGAATATTATGAAACCTTTGTGTACACGTGCTTATGCACACATAAAGATACAAAGATTAACATGTTTCCAAGACCTCAGCAAACTCCTGAAAAAGTTAAAGATCACTCACCAGGAAAATATCACTTATGGATTTATAGAAGTTTTCTTACAAGAAATGCAAATGTTTTGCAACTAGTCTTATGTTAGAAACCTAATACAAACAAACCCAGAGAAGAGAAGGGGTCAGTTTCACAAGACACAAACCACAAGTAGCCTTCAATTTTGGAAATAAATGATAAGGTGATAGAGATGATTAGCTGACCAGAACTGACTTCCACTAACCAAGTTCTCATGTTTAGAATTTGCCATCCCTCCATTTCCCCTTGGCAGTGTGAAAGCAATTCAACACAGAAAAAAAATCCATGGAAAGAGAGGTTAAGAAACTGTCAGGTCCCCAAACACTTATTCTTTACCTTGCATATATATTCTACTTTTGGGGCCTGCCATTCTGTTGGAAGAGGGGGAGCTTTGCATTAGCTTGGGATAACTTTCACTTTCTACTCTCTCTTGCTGCCTCCATTGCCTTGAGAAAGGAATGTGTCTCCCTTATCAGGGAGACAGTTGCAGAGAAACTAAACTGGCGAAGACTTTGAGATGGGCACCAATTGTGCCAGTTACCCACTCTTCAGACCACCTGTGGATTGGCTGGATTTCAAATGGACATTATGACTTTGGTGGGAGGAGGAATATTGCTTGCTTAACTATACCGTTTCAGCGGGTTTTTCCCCAGAACTTGCCTTGACTTCCCTACTGCCACTGATCCCTAATAAAAGTATCCTTTTGAGACAATGTCTGTTTCAAGAGTTCTGCTTTCTTGGATGGTTAGTTGAAGTGAGTCCTTACAGAAACAATTATTTTTTATTTTTCGTGTCATCAAGCGTAACTTTAATTATTATTATATACACAATGTAAAATCAGAGCTGCCAATTGTTTAGCTCACAGGTTGGCAACCTGCTCGCTCCTGAATTCACTCCCTCTCATCCTTGCAGATCCTGTCCTTCCTAATGCTGTTACCGTTGGTGCGTTTGCCAACTGCCTTCCCGTGCCCCCTTCTTATCCCATTGATCCACCCGCTGTACGGGTGGATCAACGGTAAGGAGGGGAGAGAGTGGAACTGAGGGCGAGGTAGCAGGTGGCTCAGCTGAGCGTAGGCAGATGAGGCAGAAGGACAGGATGCGGCTGTGCATGCACACATCCAGGCACGTAGAAAGATTGGAAGAAATAGGGCCCAGAAGTACAGCGGGTGGATCAACAGGATAAGAAGGAGGGGGGGCACGGGAAGGCAGTTGGCAAACGCACCAACGGTAACAGCATTAGGAAGGACAGGATCTGCAAGGATGAGAGGAAATAAATTCAGGAGCAAGCCGGCAGACAGCCCAGCTGATCGTAGGCAGACGGGGCAGAGGGACAGGATACGGCTGTGCGCACGCACATCCAAGCGTGGAAGAAAACTGGAGGAAACAGGACTAATAGGGATAGATAGTGGAAGACAAGAACAAAGGGCAGACAAATGGGATGGAAAGGAGTGGAGCAGCAATGGAAAGGCATCTAGGGCACCGGATCTGGACGTGCGCCCCAGAACGAGCACGGGGGAGTGGCTAGAAAGCATACCAACGGCAACAGCGCCAGGAAGGAGGAGATTGACAAGGATGGGAGGGAGAAAGGTTGTAGAACTGGAGTGCAAAAAAGAGGCGGCGGGACAATTAAGGCAATTACGGTCAGCCAGGACTGATGGCCCTATCACACGGCCAATGAGTAAGCAATTAGGCTAGCAAGGTCTATAAAAGAAATCTCCACCCCCGAAACTTCACTCTGAAGACGCTGGCAGGGGACCAGCGAAAGCTAAGTTGTTTTAATATTGTAAATAGTTGTTTTTATTGTTTTAAACTTTTTTAACAATAAACAGCTGGTTTATATTTCTCCCGGAGATCGAGGACTGTGTTATTGAACAGATATGCCCGGGATTCGCATTTTTGCAGTAATTAAAGACATACACACACACACACACACACACACACACACACACACCTATAATAAAGGTAAAAAAGGATATATGCAGTGTTATCTTAATTTTAGATATCAAAAGGGTTTTGCGGCTCCCAGTGTTTTGTTTTCGGTGGGAAACGGGTCCAAGTGGCTCTTTGAGAGTTTTGGGTTGCCTACCCCTGGTTTAGCTGGTTTGACCTTCATATGCATTAAGTTCTTCCAAAGAATCTAGGACATTTTAATATATTGTAGTATATATATGGATTTAAGTAGAGTGGTATTTTGAAATTGATGGATGAAAACTTTGTCAACGTGCAGATTTTCTAAGTACTAGCCAAGATTTTTTGATAGAGCGCTCAATATGCCAACTAGGAATACTACGGCCAGTGTATATCATAGTCTTTCAACTTCAATTTTCAGATCTTGATACTTTGTGGTCTCCAATTCTTTGTCTTCTATTTTCCTATCTCCTGATGTGACTAAATCAATTGTCCACCCTTTCCACACTTTCTTATTTTCAATTACACTTAAACCTGAAGTATCATGTGCCAAAAGTTGCATTTTGAAATCCCACAACACTTTAACTCTCACATTTTCAATTAATTTTTCAACTATATTTTCTACCTATTTCTCACTGGCACGTGATAAATTTATAGATATTCCAGTGTATAATTTTGATGACTGTGTAATATTATTTATAATCAGTTTGTACAAGCTTCCTGCATGAGTTGAGTATATGATCTATTATTTCTTCTGTTTCTTTGAACCATTTGATGAGTTTTTTCAATTCAATTTTTATTTCAATAAAAATATTTTTTTTATATATTTTTATTCTGCCATTTTATATTTAACTGAAAACAACAAATATGTCCCCCACCTTCTATTTTCCGCACAACAACTATGAGATGGGTTGGGCTGAGGGAGTAACTGGCCCAAAGTCAACCAGCTGGTTTTCAGGCTTAAGTGAGGCCTAGAATTCACAAGTCTCCTATTTTCTAGGCCAGTACCTTCTAGTCCAGCACACTACAACAACTAGCTTAGCGCTGGTTGTTTTTGTCTTCGGGGTGAATTGAAAGACAATTCCTGTCATTTCTAGCCAACACTGAGAAGAGTTTGAGGTTGGAGATGATTATATTATGGAATCTAATACTTTATAAAACAACATGCCATTCAAATGCCTCTGAGAAGGAAACAGTCACAAACAGGAATTTTAAAGATATCCTATATTTCAAGGACATGATTAATTTGCTTTGCAGTTAATTTTTTTTAAATGCATGCTGACATTGTAGGAAAATATTCATAATCTCTGTGAGAAATCTTAAGCCCATAATCTAGCCCTGATGATCAAAAGCATTCTGGGAGAAAAAACATGTGATATCCATATTACAAATACTTTCAAAACCCCCAATAAACAATGATAATTAAGATCAAACTAGGTAAAAAAAAAAACCTCTTGAAATCTGTCCTGAACTGATATTTATATGACACAAAAGAACTTAAGTTTCTCAGGACTGTGGCAAAGGAAGACACAAATGCCTGTGTTAGTTATGCTTTCAGTTGGTATGATGTGCATTTTTAAAATTTTGCGGACTAAATGCAAAATTTGGCCCAGTCTCAATGTCTGACAATATGCAGGCACTGCGGGGCAGTCAATTTGTTACATTAAAAAAGTGTGACAAGACAAAACAAAAGCATAATTTTGGTGTTTCCAATGGTAGAAAATAAACTATATTATGATTAACGCTTTACATATAACACAGAAAAAGAAAGGAAGAAGGAAACACAAGGACGTGATCAGTCTGGCCCAAAGAAAGAAGCCAGGCTAAGGGAAGGTACTCACTCTGGTAAACAAAAGTTCTGCAAACATTCAGTAACAATTGGAAATCTTTCTTTCAGACTACCTGCTAAATTGGCACTCCTCTTGTCCTGTGTACCTTGAACCTAAACATCAGAAGTTGTTTACAGGTAATGGAAATGCCAAGGAAGGATCTGTACTGTGAGCTCTTCCCACAACATTCATTTCTCATCTCAAACACATATTAGCAAGCTGAACTAGCATGCTAAGCCAAAATCAAGGCCCAAAACACACTTTACATCTTAGCAAGACAATTAAAACCAGCTCCTGTATCTCAACCAACCAGGCATGAGTGGTAAGCCCAACTAAGCATCTGCAAGATGACATTTCACAATTAACTGTAACCCCTAAAATGAAAAATGTTCACTTTAAGTAAGAAACCAATGTGACTGGTGATAGATGCAGCTATGATGCAATCTCTCAACAAAAACAGTACAGATGACAAGGAAGAAGTGCCTCTTCATGTATTTGTTCTGATGCGTCGCTGCTCTTCATGGAATGGGGAGAAAATATATAGGCTGGGTTCATACATTACATTAAGCCATGGTTGCTTCAGTACATCTACTGAATAAATCACACTTGCCATAAATTATGACACAATGTGCTCATACCATAAATCATGGTTTCCAAACCACATTCAACAAAATTTAAAAAAAAACTA
The DNA here is from genome assembly GCA_023970755.1 of Azemiops feae. Classification (NCBI taxonomy): domain Eukaryota; kingdom Metazoa; phylum Chordata; class Lepidosauria; order Squamata; family Viperidae; genus Azemiops; species Azemiops feae. The sequence continues at coordinate 43,601 of JALGBA010002654.1, forward strand.
CTTTAGGATTTACACAATGTTTAGATTTAAACTATCCCACAATCTCTGGGAATTACTGTTATGGGCAAAAGAAAGACAACAAGCCACTGCAGATACCCATTACTCTATTCTTTCCCTTCAGTACAATCCTCACTATCTTGCCGATACAATGCACTTCCCACAATTTGGACTTCAAATGAACACAGACAATTTAGAAATGTGCTAAACGTAATCTAAATATCTGCAAAGTACCTGGCAGTCTATTGTAGCCACCTTTGAGCATTAGGCATCAATAGGTCAGAAAAAAAAGGAGACCATGCTGATATTTTATTCACAGCTGGTACAATGAGATCCCTATAAAGTGCACTACAGGTAGTCCTCGATGTACAACCATAATTGAGCCCAAAATTTCTGTTGCTATGCGAGACATTTGTTAAGTGAATTTTGCCCATTTTACAATCTTGCCACAGTTAAATGAATCGCTTCAGTTGTTAAATTAGCAACATGGTTGTTAAGTGAACCAGGTTTCTCCATTGACTTTGCTTGTCAGAAAGTTACAAGCAAGGTGATTACATGACCCCAGGACACTACAACCGTCATAAATATGAGTCAGTTGTCAAGCATCTGAATTTTGATCACGTGACCATGAGGATAGTGCAATGGTTGTAAATATGAAAAATGGGTCATAAATCACTTTTTTTACTGCCATTGTAACTTTAAACAGTCACTAAACAAACTGTTGTAAGTAAAGGATTATCTTATTATATGAAAAAATCCTCAGTGTAAGCATAAGCCTGTATAAATCTATTCAGAAAATACAGACACTCCTCAACTTACAACAGTTTGTTTAGTGACCTTTCAAAGTTATATTGGCACTGAAAAAAGTGACTCAAAATTCAGATGCTTGGCAAGTGATTCATATTTATGATGGTGGCAGTGTCCCAGAGTCATGTGATCACCTTTTGCAACCTTCTGACAAGCAAAGTCGATGGGGGAGCCAGATTCACTTAACAACCATGTTATTCTTAACAACTGCAATGATTCAATTAACAGATCGTAAAATGGGCAAAATTCACTTACCACAGAAATTTTGGGCTCAACTGAGGCAGTAAGTCAAGGACTACCTGTAAAAAGACATTCCTCCCATGTAAATGGCTACTAATCTATAGCTTTAGTTTCTTTTTATTCCAAGTTTTCAATATAATTTTATAGCTTCTTCTAGCTCTAATGACCATAAGTACAGGCAGTGCTCGGCCCAAAGTTGCCTTTTGAAAAGTACCTTTGGGACAACCATGACTTGGATGACTGAGAATCTCCAGAGACAGGGAGTCCTCGATTTATAATAGTTTATTTAGTGGCCATTTGAAGTTACAACGGCATTGAAAAAAAGTGACTTATGACCGTTTTTCACACTTGCAACCACTGCAGCATCCCCACGGTCACGTGATCAAAATTCAGACACTTGTAACTGACTCATATTTATAACTGTTGCAGTGTCCCGGAGTCATGATCACCTTTTGCAACCTTCAGACAAGCAAAGTTAATGAGGAAGCCAGATTCACTTAACGACTGTGTTACTAACTGAACAACTGCAGTGATTCACTTAACAACTGTGGCAAGAAAGGTTTTAAAATGGGACAAAACTTACCTATCAACTGTCTCACTTAGCAACAAAAATTCTGGGCTCAGTTGTGGGCGTAAGTTAAAGTGTTGCCATTCAACACTGGAAAAATTGGCAGAATACTAACTAGGTAGTATTAGAAAACAGTATTTTAAAGTCATCACTATTTTTCTAGCTGTGACTAAAAAGGAATTACAAAAAATTCTGAATCAGAAAACTTTCCAGAAAACTCAGTTGGCCTTCATCTATTGATTGTAACAACAAATCATCAACATATTATATATCGTCAGCATGTTCAAGGAATTGGGTACTATACGATGCTTGCATGTTTTTTTGGTAGAGTTGCCTAAAAAAATTGATTGCGACTGGGGAATTTTAGCTTAACTGACATGAAGTCTGTATTCCTTATGTTGTGATCAATGTAATGAAAAAATTCATTTCAGAAAACAAAATATCTTTTGAAACAATGGTTCATTTAACAAAAAAGTTCAAATTGAATATTGGTCAAAGCTACTGCAGCACCTTAAAACCTCAACTCTTGTATCTATATGCTACTAAACTCTGCTGTCTGTTTGACTGTTTGTAACCTTCAATTGAATCAATGTATCTCAGATGGGCTAATTTACAGAATCCATTCAAAATCCCATGGGATTAAAATTTGGCAAAATTGTGGCCACTACAGTGCTGTTGCAGTTAGCAACAGTCAGGTGATCATCATTTCCAATGCTCCCGGCCAACTTTCTATAATGAAAAGAAATACCTCTGAAATGATGATCCAACAGGTCATGGGTTTCTAGTAGATACTAAAATGATGGCAGTTTGCACAACTTGAAAAGGTTTTAATCTCAAATTCAGATTGGCAAACATGTGCCTTTGAAATGAAAGAAAAACTAGCTTACAGAAAATATGATAGCTGGATACATTACATTATCATTCCTCTAAGTCTGTTAGGGATTCCTTAATCCTGTTGCCAACCTCCTGCTTATACACTGGGAAGGAAGACAAAGAAGGAATATGAAGCTGTGTAGTATTTTGCAAATTATCAGCTCCTTTACCAGTCTCCAGGAAATCCGTGGTAAGAGAAGCTGAACTTTCAGATGAAGTTAATATAAATCACTACTGGCTATCACCACAATATTCTATATATTTATTATTTATCAAATTTAGATACTACCCATCGCACTATCCAAGTAACCCTGGACAGTTCGCAAGCCATAAAATCATATAAATAAACATAATTAAAAGCAAAGTTCTTTACAGAGTAAAGAACAGAAAAACAGTTAAAATAGTGAGTTGTAGGTGAAAGAAATACCCTCAGGCCACCTACAACCCCTATGGTTGCATGCCACTCTTCAATCCCTATGCCAATTGGCAGAACCAGTTTTTCATACTCTTCTGCAAGGCCATAATATACTAAATACCACTCATGAATGTGTGTACATCATGTAAATTTTATTCTGCGTAAGACAGTGTACATGGCTTGAAATCTCCAGCCTTACAAGAACTCTACAAAATCAATTATATCAATAATTAAATAATTGGCACAAAACCCTCCAGTGAACTTCATGGTCAAGCGGTAATTTGACCCCGAGTCTCCACATTATTGGTTCAACTCAGAAACAGAAAATTATATCACATATCCCATAAGCTTAGGCTGGATGTGGTTGGTGCAAGTGACAGAGAAGGCACCACTGCTGCTCCACTTTAAACTCATGGTCTTTTATTCTATATTTAATCTCTTGTAATTTTAATATGCTTTTATATTTAAAATGATTTTTATATCTCTATTTTATTACATTGCAAGCCACTTAGAGTCATCCCAAACAATGAGATGGGGAGTATATAAATTTAATAAACAAACAAACCTCTTGCCATTGGCCATGCTGGCTGGGACTGATATATATGAAAATTCAAAATGTCCAGAAAGCTTATGACAGTTTTAGGCTATTATGTCAGAAAGAACATTTTTCTTCATGCTTTATAAGGAAACAGAACTTACCACCTAAAGAAACAGTATTAACTATAAAAGCTAAATATCTTTTTAAAAAAACATTTCAGAAGACATAAACCTGTCAGGGATTATTAGCCATGTCAGCTATAGAGAGCACTAATTATGTTATTTATATTTAACCATAGTTAGCTCTAGATTGCAGAACAAAGCTGGAAAGTTTGCATTTCAGTTGAGAACTTCCCCAAAACAATCTGTTTTCTACTGCAGGAAGTAGAACACTTTGGTTTAAACCAGCAGGAATGTTGGGTTCTTCATACAGTGAAAGATGCTTTTCAGAAAAACAACTCATATCCTTTGCGAATTTGGGACACAACAGTTCAAAGGCTTAATCATAGTGCCATGTAATAGTCAACCCAAAGTCATGCTTTTGCTGAAATAATCACCACAATTAACTGATACAATACAGCTCATCCTTAATGCAGGTACTTGGCTTGCTCACATTACAGACAGTTTTCTTACCGTTTCCCCATAATTTCTATCACAGCTCCAACCCCACCCCGCACTGTGGCCTTATATAGCCTTATCAGGATTTATCACAACTATTTAAATTTGTGGATGTGCAAATATATCAGGCTGTTTTGCTTGCCTTTATTTATTTTAGGATTAAGGAAGCTTTCCAAACCCAGAATTTAGGACTCTGGATTTTCCCAGCAAACAAATGAAACACTGGTATGTTTAGCATGATAAACATGTGCAGAATCAAGACAGTTAGAAAGCAAAATATAGTAGTACTTTAAAAAATGCAATTTCCTGTCTCTCACTGTATGTCATTATATTTCGGGACCTCTTTGGGTGAGAAATTTCAATTTTATGTTGCAAAATGAGCACAAAATATGAAAATTTTTAATGAGATTTTGTTTAATGGTTCAAAGGATTCTGCAAGAATATACTAATTATTAAAATAATGACTAAACAATTAAGTATAAGGACAAAATTTAAATGTTTCTCTCCTTCAAAATAATCACTAACGCAGATAGTCCTCGACTTACAACAGTTCATTTGGTGACCATTCAAAGTTACAATGGCACTGAAGAAAGTGACTCATTATCATTTTTCACACTTACAACCATTGCAGCATCCCCATGGTCATGGGATCAAAATTTAGCTGCTTGGCAACTGACTCATATTTATGACGGCTGCAGTGTCCCGGGATCATGTGAACACTTTTGCCACTTTCTGACAAGCAAACACAATGGGGAAGCCAAATTCACTTAACAGCTGTGTTACTAGCTTAACAATTGCAGTGATTCATTTAACAACAATAACAAGAAAGGTCGTAAAATGGGGCAAAATTTACTTACAACAGTCTCACTTAGAAACAGAAATTTGGGGCTCAATTGTGGTCATAAGTAGAAGACTACCTATGCAAATGAAGAAACAGAAAGATTGTATAATTCACATTTTTTGGAAGATCCAAAGTATATACTGAACTAATTTACACATTCACAATGATTTGGTAAATAAACCACAATTTTGCTACATCCTGCCAAAGCAGGGTTTTTCAAAATCTGCATTAGGATCCAAAGGGGTTTACCATATATTTAAACCTTATCAGGTTTGTCCAGGAGAAGAGGGTACACTTCCAAAATTTGCTCACAGTTTTGCCTATCCAAGAGGCCCAATTCCAGCAAAGCAGTAATAAGTAGAGCTCACATTTTGCCTGCATCACCCTGCAGTGGGCAGTTACTGTTCCACAAACTTTGAGAACTCCTCTGATATACAGGTAGTCCTTGACTGTTAAAGGGTGCTCTATAACCCCTAAAGCACTTTTGACCATCGTAAAAAGCCACTAACCTTTCCTGTGGTCCTGTGACTATATTTTGAGTGCTTGGTAACCAGTTCACATTTATGACTGGTTATAGTGTCTTGTGATCACGTGACTACAATTTGTGGTTGTTTTTTTTACCAGTTTCAGGTAAAAAAACACCCATTCAAGAAAATGGATTTGGACTTACAACCACATGATTTGCTTAACAACCTCCATAAAAATGGTGATAAAATCAGACTGATCATGTGGACGCCTTGACTTATAACTCTTTTTTTTTTTTACTTCCAAGTTTTTTATTAATTTTCCAATATTACATTTACATATTTGAAAAGTAGCGTGGCGGCTGAGCACAGTAATTCCATTACATTTGAATATCATCAGTAAAAATCTCAAAGTATTACAACAACTAATTCCCTCTCTTTCCCCCATAATATCTACTGTCATATTCGAACCAATACATTTCTTATTCTATCAATCAAACAAAAAATACCTTTCTAGTATTCATCAATAATCTTCAGTCTATACATATCTTAATTAATTTGACATTCCATCTTTTAGACAATAACCTAGTAAGTTTTTCTTAACTTTAATTTCCCATTGATATTTAAGTTTAACATTTAATCTTTATCATTTCCAGATTTTAAATGATCCCAATTTCTAAGTCTCCTATCTCATATTTGGGGCTAATTTTTTTTTTTTTCCTTCCTTCTACTTCCCTCCTTTCTTCCTTTCCAGAAAAAGAAAACAAAACAAAAACAAACCACCAGCATTTCTACCACAAACCCATATACAAATTTTATTATTACTATTTATACTTCTAAGTTTCACTTAACCTTTGTCTCAACTCATAGCAATATCTTAAATTCAAATCTTAGTTATTTGTAAACATTCAAACTTTTAGCCAATCAGTGACCTGATGGTTAATTTTCCCTTAATATTTTAATTTAACGTTTAATATTTTTTTCCAAATTTTTAATTAAACACAATTCCTTTATCACAATTCCTCATACAATCTAATATTTAAAATACACCCTTATATATAAATTCTACCATCTATCTTAACAAACTAATAAAACAGTATATTCTTATTTCAATATTTATATTTCTAGATTTTATATGACCAAAATTTTCTTTATCTCAAATCGTTACAATATTTTGTGTTCAGAATACATATTCTATCCATTTAGATATATTCTATTTTAGATCTCATGTGTAGATCAAAACCCCAATCTTTTTCAATCTTATTCTAGCTTTTTTTCTCTGCCAGGTCATTTTTCGTATCTTTGCTTTTAAATCATCAAAAAGATCTCCTTGTATTATTATGGCTATTGTTTGATGTTGATAAGAGCGTCCAGTTGATGTTTTCTTAAGAGGACTAGCTGATTTAGCAGGTTGTCTCTTTGTTTTTCCAGTTCCAGTTCGATGCAGTTGTCCCGAAGTATTTATCTTCTCTTTCATCTGTTTTTCTTTTTTATCTTCAAATTCCTTCTGGTTTATAAGAAAAGTCCTTTCCTTATTCTCTATTATCAGTTTCTTTTTTGTGTTTTCCATTGTCTGTATTTGTTGAGTATCTAAGTCTTCTGTCATAGCATTTGGTTGTTTCACTTTCTCTATAGAATTCTGTATAGATTATTCTTTGGTTGAAGTCATAGTTTGAGTTTGCATATCCAGACTTATATGTAGAGTTTGGATAATCGCTTTTAACATAGAAAGAATTTGTTCCTGTGCTTCCTCTGTAGAAGAAATCCATTCCTGTTCTTCTTCCATTGTAGTATATTAAACTAAAAAAACAACAACTTACAGTCAGAAAGTCCACCAAGTGAGGAGCTGAGCTGGGTTTCTTGCAGATGGTGCTTCAAGGTTGCTTTATATCTTATCTATTTTCAAAGCTGTCAACAAGTCTCTCTTAAAGAATAGCAGGTTACGTCTCAGAGTTAGTTGGATCTTTTCAGTCCCCCCCCCTCTATTTTAAGGGGAAAACCCCCCAAATCTTCCAATAGTAATTAGAGTAAAAATCAGAGAGAGAAAAAATAGAGAGAGTAGAAAGTTACAAATCTTATAATCCATCAATTTTAGGAAATAGAATTCCAATTAGGATCCCAGTATTTTTCCAACATTTTAAACTCCCGAGTGGTTGATTGCCGCTGTTTCTGGAGGGAGGGCTAAAATCCCCCTTCCCTCACCACAGGGTGGAAAATACTTTAGCAGCTTATGCAGGTAATTAAGTAATTAGGATGTAAGAGAAGCAGACCTCACCCAGTCCTGTCCACGCTGCTTTGAAGTTGCCAGATGGTAATGTGACTTCGGCTGTTAGCAGCCTAGGGACGAGCCATGTTTCTATGGCCGGTCCTTTCGTCCACCGGTTTGGAGGGATCGCCAGCTTTAACGGGAGAGTTGCTGCTCTCCCGCGATCCAGCAAAAGCCCCTCCTTGCTGGTCGCCTCTTTGGGGCAACTTTCGGCCCTTTTCAGGGGCCCCCAGTGATGCAAAACTGAATGGGAGCAAATCTCCCAGCCGTCCATGGTGGCCGTGTGACGAACCGGAAGCCTTGACTTATAACTCTTATGACTTATGACTGAAATTCCTACAATTGTGGCTGTAGGTCAAGGACTACCTGTATAGATTAAAATTTAACTTTGAAAAGTTAAATTTTTATTTAACTTTTAAATTTAACTTTGAAAAGTTAAATTTTATTTAACTTTTATTTCTTGTATAAATCTAAAGAATCATTAGTTTTATTCACATGCATTTATGTATAATTTTAAGAGGCTGGGTTATTATAAAATTTTAGAACCATCATACTAAGCCATGAACCATGCGTTTTAATTAGAATGGGTACTTTATTTTATTAGTTTCATCTATGAGCTGTGTTTGTATGATAGCTTGTCAAGCTCACTTACTAATATTTATTTAATCCAGTTTTCTGAATCCAGCCAACAGAGAGAATTATACACTGACCACATGAATGGGTTCCCCGAATTCAAAATATTACATGGTTTATTTTGTGAACAAGATATCCATGGACTGCAGAAACAGCTAAGATTCTAGAACTAGATCAAAAATCTTTCTATGTCTGCAACAGTACCTCCATGTTGTTTTCTGGTTAACTGGACACTCTTCCCAGCCCTAGCCTAAATATATTGGGCAACTGAATACACTGTTAGCATTTCCTGTATTAACTAAAGAAATTTTATATAATCATGATTTACTGAATAAACCATAAGTGAGTCCACACAATACGGTAAGTCAAAATCAAATAATAAACAATTGAAGCATTTTACAAATAAATGGAAGGCACATAAAACTCTATAGCTACAATTCTTATCATGCTATTTGTACTTGGTGGATTCCTAGACCGGACTCTTGATCAGTACAGAAAATCAAGAGTTATAGCAGCATTTATCATTTTGCAAAACTATCCAGTCTGGACTGAAGATCTCAAATCCTAAAATTCTAATTAACTAGGTCCATTGTTCCATACTTCCTATTTTCAAGAAATGAGATTTCTGTAATGAAAGCCTATCAGATCTGTTTTCTAGGGCAACAGCTAAGTTATGCCCTTCTATTAAAACAAACAAGTTGTAATATAAGATAACCTTTATTGTCATTTTTTTACTGTGGGCACAACGGCACACATCAAAAATGAAATTTAGTTGCCCGCTCTCAAAGTGAAACACATACATGATACACACCTAAACATACTATGTACAACATATGTATAGACCCACACCCCTACACATACACAGCAAATAAATATTAAATACTGTCCATCTTGAATATATAACGGAAGGAGGAACCTTGAGGATATCAGCCTCTATCCCATCCTAATGTAATAATCATATATTACAAAAATGCAGTTTAACCAGAATTAGGCAAATCAAATTGGCTGGGCTCCCACATGTCAGTGGATGCTCCATCTTAATTCAATTTAATGGATACAATTTAAAGATTAATGGAAAAATGTAAGATATCTGACAAATGTGTGTGAGATTTAGTATCTATGCCATAATACTATGCCATAATACTAAGCCATAATGTGGTATTTTTGGTTGAATTTACTGAGGTATGTGAGCTTGGTAGTTGTGTTGTAAATCATTAGTTTTGAATAAACTAGATCATTATGATTTATTAAACAATCAAAGTTAAATAAACCATGGCTTAGTACAACATATTAACTAGTCTTTTCCATCCCATGGCAAAGGAACAATAAGCAACTAAAATATCTGAGAATGGTTAATTGTCTATAAAAAAAATGACTTGAAAAATTATTGCTCCTTCTTGTCTAGCCATAAAATCTCTTTGGAAAAAAAGGACAAAATACGCAGGGCCCAGAAATGGAGGAATTAGATGTTCTTAACATTTGGGGGCAATATATACTACTTCTGTCTTCAGTCTTCCCCAGGTGCAGTCCTACAAACAATTTCCATTGGCCGTACTCAAAGGGGAATGATGAAACCCAATACAAGTAGTCCTTGATTTACCACCACAATTGAGCCCAAAATTTCTGTTGTTAAATGAGACAATTATTAAGTGCCCCATTTTGCAATCTTCCTTGTCACATTCACTTGTTAAGTGAATCACCGCAGTTGTTAAATTAAGTAACATAGTTGCTAAGTGATTCTGGCTTTCCCATTGAATTTGCTTGTCAGGTCACAAAAGGTGATCACATGACCATGGGGTATTGCAACTGTCATAACTATGAACCAGTTGCCAAGCATTTGAATTTTGATCACATGATCGTGGGATGCTGCACCAGTCATAAGTGTGAAAAACGTTCCTAAGCCATTTTTTTCAGTGCCATTGTAACTTTGAACAGTCACTAAATGAACTGATGTAAGTTGAGGACTACCTGTACCTCTATGTGAGAATGAGTAATCCACCGACCGAGGGGAGGTTTCCACACCTCTGTGAATCCCATCTATAGAATCATATGTGGTTTACATGGGCCAATGCTGTTACTTGCAAGCAGGAACTGCCTTAATTTTCAAATGGTGAATATCTCCAAATAGAGAACATTGTTAAGATTCTTAGTCTATACACCAAGAGCCATTTCCCCACAATCTAAACATCGTGGGGATCATAAGGAGGCTGGTAGCATCTTTTTTGACTTACAAATTTTATTAAAAAGGATAAGATTTAGTTAGCTGCGGCCCAGTACTATCAGACTCCTTATAATTCCCTCCCCCATAGTGGGATTATCATTTGTGTACAACAAACCCAGGTTGCATCAGATCATTAGAGTAATGCATTCAGAAATTGCTTAAAAGATAGAATTCGGAGAATGAACAGACCAGGGACTCCAACCTATACAAGAACGGGTGCATTATCTGAAAGAATAAGACATTAAGCAAAGTAGGAGAAGCACTCCAAAAGACTGAAAGCAGTCTTTTAGGAAAGTCAGAAGCCACCATTCCTGGGAAGGAGATATGAATAGATTTTACACCACTATCTTGGTACAGACTTAGCATTATTTGAGAACGCAACCAACGAATCATGTTCTCAGAGTAGAAAAAAGGGCGATTAATACGAAAACTTCCTACCTATATTTCAAAAACGAAAAGTTCTGACCAACCAGCGCGAGTGTAGATAAAGGGGGAAAAAAAGTGGGAAGCGTCGAAAGTTCCAAACCCTTCTTCAGAAACAAAGAGCGCGCAGGTAATTTGTTCTCCACCCACCCGTCAAGGCTACTAGAAAGCGCCCCAGTTCCCTTCAACTCAGAGAAACAGCAGCACGATTCGCTTTCCATCCCTCCCGGAGATCGTGCGGAGGAGGAAAGAAAAAGAAGCACCCGATCCCCGCTTACCTGCCCCTTGTAGGGCCAACACTGCAGCGAGCACAAGCCTGGCAAGCGGCTGTGCGAGCCACCAAGCCGCAGCCATCTCCACCCTTTTGTTCCGCGGCTGCAGCGGAGTTGTCCTAAGTTCAGTAGCTGCGGCCCTCGCAGGCTAAATTGCCTGTTTGTGGCTCACGCAACTGCAAGAACTCCTAGCAACTTTGACGATCTCCTCTTCCTCCTCCAGACAGGAGGCACTGTCAATTCCTCCCCCTCTCTAATCCCGATCCCCAGGTAAAACTCTTCCTCTTTCTTAATGAGGAAGTGCCTCATAAAAACGCTGACGCTTCTCGTACTGTGGCAAGTGATGAGGAAATCGCACCTCGACCCCTATCCCCTGTCCATCCCCCTCTTGAGACCTGTATTAGATGTCGTTTCACGGGGAGGGATCCTGTCTAGCACAGAGGGGAGAAAATGAGTAGGTTAAAGGAGTGCTGGCTTGTTCCGCACAGTGTCTCAACTTTTAAGAGGAACGAGGTTGCCCTCTTTAAAAGAAATGTAGAAGATTTAAGAAAACAGCCCTGGTACACCGCTGCCTGGATATTAATGGATCTTTCGTTGATGAGTCGGGATATTTAAAAGGGTGGACTTTGTAGGTAAATCATATTTCCTGAGTCTGTGGGATGGTTCCATGACTGAAACCAACATTCCACCGTTTGTTGATTTTAAAAACTGCTGCGGGCTGTGATTCATTCCCTGCACATTTACTTAGAAGGAAGTTTTGCTGAAATAGAAATTGTTTCCAAATAAGAAGTTTTCTGGAAAGATAAACAGAAAGTTTATCTGTTGCTAGAGAGAACAAGAAGGCTTAGGCTTCCTAAAGACAGTGCATTTTATTATCACAGAAACTTTGGGGGAATTGCAACCTAGCAACAGTGGAAGACTCTTAGGGGGAGCCTGGAACCCCCACAGAGCGCGTCCCCGGGTGGCGGATTGGGGGGCCCTACCCATTATGGCTTTTATACTGTAATGGCGGGTTGGAGGGAATCAAATACCTCCCGTGGACCAACAGGCCTGGTGAGTGGCAGCTGGCTCCCCAGTATCGACTGAAGGCGGAGACCATATTGGTTGGAACGGATTCAGAACAACAGCGCATGGTGTGGTGGCAGCCACTTGAACAGCGTGTGCACAGCGGTGTAGAAAGCAAAGGGAAGACTACTACACTATATATTTCCCAGGAAAATCATGTTAATGGCGGCAAAACCTAACAATGGCCCCGAGTACGGGCGCCCCTTAAATGGGGCAGGGGTGCTAAGAATCTCCCAGTCCGCTAGAAGCATGATAAACCCAAAACTACGAATTGGTACGTGGAATCTGAGAAGCCTATACGAAGCTGGGAAAACACACAACACTATCCAAGAAATGTCCAAATACAATATCTCTATATTGGGAGTGAATGAAATGCGCTGGCCTGAAAATGGAATGTGTAGAATAGGAAATTATACTATCTACTACTCTGGTTGAACAGCAAACACCATCGAAATGGAGTAGCTATAATCGTAAACAATCGTGTAAATAAATGCATCAAGTCCTTTATTCCTGTATCCGATAGAGTGATAATGATCCAAATAAATAGTACTCCAGTAAATATGAATGTTTTACAAGTTTACGCTCCCACAGCTGACAACGATGAGGAGGATTTAGAGAAGTTCTACGAAGATATAAGCAGTGTACTGAAAACCGTAAAAAGTAATGATATCACAATACTCATGGGGGACTTCAATGCAAAAGTGGGAGAAGGAAGTGATGCTCCTGTAGTTGGAAACTTTGGCTTAGGAACCAGAAATGGTAGAGGTGACAGATTTGTAGACTTCTGCAAGGAACATAGGCAATGTGTGATGAATACTTTTTTTAAGTTGCCAAAAAGACGCCTCTACACTTGGAGATCACCAGCAGATACACGAAATAATGTAGTAAGGAACCAAATTGACTATTTTACAATAAACAAAAGATTTAGAAACTCAGTAAAATCAGTAAAGACATACCCAGGTGCAGATGTACCATCCGATCATAATCTACTACTTGCTGAAGTCCAGCTGAAACTAAAAAGGATGAAAAACCCAAACTCTGCTAAACCAAGAATCGACAGAGACTTCATCATTAAACATGGAGGGAAGATTAAAGAAGAACTAGAAAATCATTTAAGGGAAACCAACAACCTGAATGATGATGATGTAGAAGTGAACTGGAATAAATTTTAAAATGCAATAGTAGAGGTAACAAATTTAAAACAGAGAGAGGGGTACCACAAGAAGCAACAGTGGATAACGGAGGAAATTCTTCATCTCGTGGATGAAAGAAGATCTTATAAAAATAAAAACAAAGTAAAATACAATGAATTGCAGAAAACAATTAGAAGAAAAATTCGACTGGCAAAAGAAAAGTGGTTTGCAAAGAGATGCAAGAAAATAGAAGAGACAGAACGTATGCATGATAATTTCAATTTACACAAAAAGGTGAAAGAAGCAGCAGGCCTCTACAAAAAGAAAACCAACAACTTAGTTGACAAAGAGGGGGAAATTATCTTAAATGAGGATGAAAAACTAAAGAGTTGGAAGGCATATATTGAAGAACTTTTTGAGGACACTAGGGATGATATAGATATGGGAAGTATAACAACTGGACCAAACATCACTATGGAGGAGGTTGAACATGCAATAAAAATAGCAAAAACAAGAAAAGCCACAGGACCTGATGATATCCCAGTAGAAATTTTAAAATTGCTGGAAGACAATGGGAAGAATTTTTTACTGCAGCTCTTCAATCAGATATACGAAACAGGAAAGATACCAAATGATTGGCTAAAATCAACCTTTGTGACAATCCCCAAAAAAATAAATGCAAAGAAGTGTACCGAATACAGAACAATAAGCTTAATGAGTCATGCCCTGAAAATATTCCTGAGAATAATCCACACAAGAATATACAACAAAATTGAAGAGTGTCTAGGTAACACACAATTTGGTTTTAGAAACAATCTTGGTACACGAGATGCGCTGTTCAGCATTCAGGTTCTTGTACAGCATTGTAGAGATGTCAACCACAGTGTTTACATGTGCTTCATTGATTTTGAAAAAGTTTTTGATAAAATAAGACACAGCAAACTATTAGAAATCCTGAAACAAGGGGGACTAGATGACAAAGACATCCAAATAATAAAGAATCTGTATTGGCATCAGGTAGCAAATGTGAGACTAGGCCAAAAATACTCAGCTGATGCAGAAATAAGAAGAGGGGTCAGACAGGGATGTATTCTGTCTCCACTGCTGTTCAATATCTACTCTGAGTCAATCTTCAACGAGGCAATGGAGAACATCGATGCTGGCATCAAAGTAAATGGTGTTTGGATCAACAACTTAAGATATGCTGACGATACAGTTCTGCTTGCCAGTAAGCATGAAGACCTTCAGCTCCTCATCAACAGAGTCACAGAAACATCTGGAAAATACAGCTTGAAGCTTAACACCTCAAAAACCAAGATCATGGTCATCAGCAAACAACCCATTAACTTACCACCAGTAAATTCAGAAGGAACACCACTAGAAAAAGTTGAAAGGATCACGCACCTCAGTTCTAATTTACATGAAAGCTGGGTCATGACCGCTAAAGTAAAGACAAGGATAGAGAAAGCTCGAACAGCATTCTTCAAAATGAAAAAGGTCTTCTGCAGTCACGACATAAGCCTAAGACTGAAAATCAGGCTTGTCAGATGCTATATTTTTTCTATCCTGCTCTATGGAGTAGAGAGTTGGTCTCTGACAAAAGGCCACCTGAAGAGACTAGAAGCATTTGAAATGTGGATTTACAGGCGGCTGTTACGTATAAGCTGGGTGGACAAGATCAGAACTAAGGAGGTTTTAAGTCGCCTGGGAAAGCCCAGGGAAATCATCAAAACAATTAAAAAACGAAAGTTAGAATATTTCGGACATGTGATGCGACACCCAGAAAAATACAGCATACTCCATTTAATCCTCCAGGGAAAGATTGAAGGCAAACGAGGTCCAGGCAGAAGAAGAACATCATGGCTTCAAAATCTAAGGGACTGGTTTGGACAAAACTCAGCAGCACTTTTTTGTGCGGCTGCTGATAAAAACAGGATCGCCAACATGATCGCCAACGTCCGATAACGGATATGGCAGAAGAAGAAGAAGAACAGTGGAAGAGGAAACTTTGGATCGTGGTAGTTATTTGGATGATCTTTTTATTTTATTTGCTTCTGAAACCTGTGCCACCATACACCAAATTGTAATAATTTATACAGGGTACAGTGCATTAGAAAGTTCCAGTATACAAGCCTTCCTTACATTTCCTATTTTGGTATCTTACTGGTGCCCACAATTCACTTGATTATTCAATGCAGAGCAGGCTAAACCAAAGATGAACCAAATGTGTTTTTTCTAGCATGTTGTGTGAACCCAGAAAATGGGGTTTATTTAGTTGTGTTTAATTAAGCATTCATGCTGTTAATTTCATTCCAACTCAGTAACTGAGTAAACCACAAGTAAGTAAATTTTGAGAACCCAACCACTGAAATACAAATCACCCTTCTTTTAGTCACATATGCTTAAAACTAGCAGGTAGGACTACTAAGGTATGTCTTGTCCATACACCAAAGACTGGACGGAGTTGGCTGGTGTTCAGTTAATATAGCTTAAGAAAGGTGTCTTTCCTTATTTTATAGCTGTCTCTGGATACTTACAGATATATGTAAGCAAGAAGCGATTGCTGAGACCCTGCCTGAACTTACGCAGAGGTTTGTATTCTGCTTTTATGGAAGATGTGATTCTGCCATCAGAGATAAAGAACTAACATTTTGTCCTTTAGTTTATATGTCTTATTTCTATAATAAAACTGGAAATAATGACTGTTGCAACTTTTCACATGTTTTATAAAGCACATTTTATATTGAAAAATAAAGTGTAACCACTGATAACTCTTAGCTAGGCTCAACGTAACTTTAAATAATAGATTTGTAGCTATAAGGAAATCGTGAGCAGAGGGTCAAAGAAAAAATAGTGATCATCTAGGGTGTTTTTTTTTTAAAAAAAAGTTCCTATAGCAAGATCCATTCTGTCTGACCAATTCTTAATATATTCTCTGAAAAATATGGGTTGTGGGTTGATTCAATCATACTCTTTTATAATCAAGATTCTTGGTTTTTTGCCAAAACAAGGAATGCTTTTTATAATGTAGTAATTTCCACTTGACTGAGCAATTGAAATGTGTTTTAGGGAAATTAGAGAAAGAAAATAGCCCTCTGGCTCTTCATGCAGCCTGTTTTGATATAAAAGTCCTAATAATTCATCTGTGGTTGTATTACCAAAGATGCTTTTTCAAGAGGCTGAAGAAGCTTCTTGGATGAGAAGTGAAATGTCTTCAAAGAAAAACAAGAAAGTCCAGCCTCTTGAAAAAGCATCTTTGGGATAATCATGACCTGGATGACTGAGAATCTCCATAGACACTGTGGTCGCAATGGTTTTGCATTGAGTCTGTGGCAGAGTGTACTTTTGGTAGGAGGAAGGGGGGGATGTCTCATACTTTCTACCCTCATGCTTCCCTGTGAAAGTCTGACGTGTTATTTTTCCATTATTCCACTTCTAGAAGATAAAAAAAAGCTGTCTTCAGTATGGCTGTTCCTTTCCAAAAAATCTCAAGAGATAGAGAAGTGAAAGAAGACAGGAAATCCAAGCCTTTGTATTTGCTGTTCTTCCTGCTTCACTCTTGTGGGTGAAATCATTGAATCACCCATGTATGCAAGATATTGGAGAGGTCATTTGATGACTCATGGCTGATGGTACATATGTGGTCTCAACCATGGGAAAGGACTATAGATTAGTTATTGTGTGATTAGGTGCCACATTGGAAGCTGATCAGTGTTTCGTCCATGCAACATCTCACTTGATTAGGTTTCCATTGCACTAAATCACAGTGTCTGTATTCATACAACATGTCAAGCTAAAAATAATTAAACCACATGATGGCTTAGTGTGATGATTAAATTTAGCCTCTTAGTAGCCACCAACCATACATGAATTTGCTCTAATGAAAAATTAATTACTGTAGATAGCTATGGTCATGATCTTAATATCCTTCATTGGTTTCTAAATCTAGCTTTTTTCTTTTATTTTTTATTATAATTGAAAACACTTTCCCTCCCCAAGATGGCTGCTGTACAGTAAGAGCTTTTCTTTCCTCTTACCAACAATCTTCTGATTTTACTTCCAAAGCTGGTTCTCTGGCAGTGCTACTCCCTGGATTTGAATAGGAGCATTTAGGAATGACTCAAGATGACTTTTGGATAACTGTGGACCCAGTTGGGAAGGGGAGTCTTGAAGATTCCAGTTCCCTCTGGAAATGATCAAAAGGTCACTGGATATATACATCTTCCTCTCAGCAGTTTTGTTTTCTTAAGCATGCCTGGGATCTTAATCTTCACCTTTTTAATTTATTGTTGTATTTTGTTTTTTGCTTTAAAAACAGCGGTTGAATGGTGATTTATTTCAACCCCTTGCTGGACTCTGTTTTTTCTTTTTCTTTTGATATATATTGTTTGGGATAACTTTTGTTCCTTCCATAAGGGAACATGACACGCCTCTGGAAGGTGAAGAGTTTTCATTTGACTTATTTCAATATTAGATTCTCACCACAGGATTTCTGTACTTTTGAATTTGCAAAATACTTGGAATTTATCTTTTTTGAATTTTTTTTAAACCTTGGATTGAAATATACAGAAACATTCAGCAAATATCCATTTCATTTCCTTCTAGTTCAGTGTTCTTTGTTCCCTGATCAAGTTTCACAGACGAAGGAATGGCTGAACAGGGACTGATACCTAAGAAAAGACGGTTGGGTAATATGCAACTTCTAGCTGAAAGACTCTAAAAAGCTTGATGAGATCATAATGATCATGCAAAATATGCTGGGGCATGTAAAATTGAATAAAGATATACAAAAAGACTTTGATCCAGTTCCAGACCAAAGAGATATTCTCACAACTGGAGAACTGAGTGGATTCCATGTATTTGTCTGAAGTTTAAGCATGCATCATCGCCATCATCATCGTCGTCGTCATCATTTTAGCCATTGTTTATCCACTGCAGGATGAAGGCCTCTTTTGCATGTTTCCAATCAATATGGTCCTGAGCTTTCTTTTGCCAATTGGGCCCGCAATACTTGCTGATGTCGTCACTCCATCTTGTTTTAGGTCTCATATCATTACAGTATTAGGACTCTGGTTGAATGGGGAAGTAACAGATCTCTTTTTCTTATGAAGATTGAGGGAGATTAGATGGATTTATTATGCCTAACTGGAAACCACTTCTATTTGGACTTTGATGGAAGACAGACTTAGTGTGGAGACTGAATCTATTATATTTAATTAGACAACAATTGATAAGAGATGGCATTCAAAAACAAATGTGGATATTAGATCCAAGACAAATTATTTTTTACCTTTTGGGGTGATTTGGGACAGAAAAGTTGCCATTATAAAGTTTCTGAGTGAATTACAATAACAGTCTGTTAACAGAGAGTTTTGAGACTAATTTTGTTTTGTTTCCCGTATTATTATTCTATTTTGTCACTAATATTATTGAAGACAGATCAATAACTTGCAAATAGATTCATTTGTTTAAAAATTTGGGAGGAAGGCTGTTTCAAAGGAATGGAAACTAATGTCGTAGTAATGTGTTAATCAGTATTCAATTAGGGGGGATAATATGTGTATATGTGTTTGGTTTTCTTATGCATCTTTTTCTTTTTTAATTCTTGATTGTTTTATCTTTTTTTGGAATTTGGAGTTTTGTATTTTAACCTTGTTGTCAACGCTGCTAACATCGGATTTCTTGCTTTGACAACAGATGGAAATCTTTTCTAGCCATCTTTTCTCTATCGCTTTTAGAGTTCGTTGATGCTGGGAGGGGGAATGTGGATGAGAGTCCAGCTAGTCATAACAATAATAACTCAGCCGTGGGAACCCAAGGTTATTAGGTCCAGAGTTGATAGAAATTTGGCGGCCAGGAGAGATGGGGAAAAAGCCCGCGCTTCAAGTTAATTGGGGAATGTGATTTATGACTGTTAATTGGAGGAGGGAATTGTGCTTTGCTACTTTGTGCCAGGGGAGGGGAATTCAGTTTTTGGCTTCAACTATGTAGTGCCGATACTTGGTTTTTCGAATAAAAGATTCTTTAAGAAAAACAATGTCTCGAAGTTCTTTTGAAGAGATTCATCTGTCGGAACCATGACACTTGTCTTGAATAAAATAAAAATAGGCAGAGGAAAAAAAACCCACTTTCTTTTTATTAGGATTGTCAGTTGGATATATAGATTGTATGAGTATTTTCATCTCTGAAGTTTGTCAAATAGTCCAAGAAGTCCAGTAGATTGCTCATGTTTGCATTTTTCTAGTCAAGAAATGCAAGATGCAGAACATTATTAAATGATTTGCTCAAGGACAAAGTAAAGACTAGCTTTGATGGATATCAGCTGTGCATTTTAGATATTATAGTAAGTGAAGCTAAATATGGTAGGGTTATAGAAAATGTAATGATTAATCTCAGTGTTCTGAGAATGTTTTGCATGTTACTATGAAGTAAATCTTCCAGAACTGGAAAAGGTTCATGGGACTCTAAGCAAAGTCTAAAAAATGCATTGCACTAAACCCTGAACCATATCGTGTCCTAGAAGAGGTATTCTGAAAGCAAAAGTGATTCTGGAATTGCCTCAAATTGACATGTTCTGGGGGGGAAAGCAGAACGCTTCTGAGATTAAAAACTGCATTTTACAGAGAGCTACAAGATAGCTCAACAAACAGATTATACTTTATATTTATTTACAAACAAAACCACTTTTGATTGTATTTCTGTAATACAAACAATTAGTAATATAAATTGAGCTAAATCAGACTTAATGCCATTGAGTTCAGGTTGCAATGCTGAACTTGGATTTCAGCTTATATCTTGTCTGGGGGATTTTTCTTTTGTTTTGTCATAGCTATTTCTAGGATGATCTCCACTAGAAATTATCATAATTTCCTGTACAAGTGAAATGTGCTTAGAATCCTACTATAGATCTTAAATGTTAAAACATCATTATATATTTTAGTCTGAAGTGAGAGCCCTCAATATTTTCAGTTCATATGGTTGTTTCAAATATATTCAGGCATTAATTCCTTTTTTGGCTTGGCTATTCAACAAGATTTTCAACAAAGGTTGTATCTGATCCATTTATTCAGAAAAATACAAAACATTGGTGAATCCTGGTTTTGAACATTTTTTGAATGTTGAATGTTTTTTAAAGGAGTAAATTGAAATAATTAGATTTCTCATAATCCAGTAGAATATTTGCTGAAATATATTTTAATATTTTTGAGGTTCAGTATTTAAAGACAAATCTGATTTACTTCAGAACTACCTTTTTGTATCTTATTTGGTATTAATATTTATTATTAAAGTGTTTTTGGCTTGATGCACTAGCAGCTTCTGTAACTGTAAATTGCATGCATGGTTTTAACAATGGAACAAACATTTTTTTAATTTAAAACTAGAGCTAATACAACATAAAAGTTTTTGTCACACTTATTAAAGGAATATGCAATATGTACAGGAATGTAGGGAAAGATGCAATAATGATTATAATTTGGAAATTAGAGAACTTATATAGTTTAAATCCTGTCATACAGCATCACAGTCTGGTTTGGAGGCATCACTGCTTCAGACAGGAAGGCGGTGCAGAGAGTGGTGAGAATGGCTGAAAAGATCATTGGCAGTTCCCTCCCTCCCATCCAGGACATAGCACAGAAGCGTTGCTTGAGCAGGGTCCGTAAGATTATCTGGGACACTACACATCCTCTTCACGACCTGTTTTCCTTGTTACCTTCTGGGAGGAGGCTTCGTGGTATCCGTAGCAGAACATCCAGATTCAGCCATAGTTTCATTCCATACAGCATTACCTTGCGAACTCTCAACTTCCTCCTTGCGTTATATATTCAAGATGGACAGTATTTAATATTTATTTGCTATGTATATGTAGGGATGTGGGTCTATATATATGTTGTTCATAGTATGTTTAGGTGTGTGTCATGTATGTGTTTCACTTTGAGAGCGGGCAACTAAATTTCATTTTTGATGTGTGCCATTGTGCCCACAATATAAAAATGACAATAAAGGTTATCTTATCTTATCTAAATGTTTCCTTTTTTCCTGAAATTAACAAGTTTCTTGGCAAGATTTTGCTACTATTGGAATTTATCACCAAATAAAGATCATTGAATCTATGTCTGGGCTTTGTCAAGGGAATTATGCTACTTGTGAAGAATAAAACAATAATAATTTGACCGTTATGTATTTTTATGTATGAGCAGATACAGCTTTGACAGAAAGTTGAGGAAGATTTTCAAGAGTGAGGGCAAATTTTATTGAATTATTTTATTTATATAGTTTTCAAGCTCTTTTCATTTGGACATAATAGGTTCATTTATTTTTAAATATTATTTTGTTAAATCAGATTATCCTGTTTCATAGCACATCAAATATATTGATTCAAAATATATTTAATTTTTTTTCCTCCCTGCTTAATAGAAAGGGGGAAGCATTTGAAAAAAACTTAACAGCGTTCTGATGAAATTGTGGCATCTATTGATCATAGCTTTATCTCTAGGGCTGAAAGAAAATACAGAGTATTACTTAATGCACTGTGCTGTATCTTAAAAAAATAATAAAAATGCATACATTATTACTTTTAATGAAAACAAAGAAACTAAAACTGCCCTGACATATAGCAGTAGGATATTGTTTAAAAACTAGTAAAGTCCTCCAAGAAATGGCATGCTGACTAGCAGGATGAATTTTTCTCCTGCCAACAAACAGCTGACTTTGCTGTCCAAGCTGGCTCCCCAGGTTTGATCGGGAACAACTAGGAACACCCTTGGACCACCATGTTCTCCAGCATGAGAGATGGAGAATCCACGAATGGGTTAACTCTGGCTTCCTGCCCAATTAGACCAATTAGACCAATTATGGGTAGCATAAGCAGTTCAAGGGAAAATAAAGACAATGGAGTACTTTCCTTATGGGAATTTCTTATCATTCTTTTAGGAAATCTTTCCGGTGGGGTCTCCTGATTTGGAGAAGGATTCAAAATAAAACTGTACACTTCTGAAGGATAAAGGAAGTAGATGTTCCAAAACAAAATGTCTGCAAAAAAATTAAAATGTTTCCTGTAATGGAGAGTAAATAGAAAAGAAAGAGAAACTTCCCATCACTTTTGAGGAAAAAAAGAAAAGATCAGACATACATTCAAAAGTAAAACAAAGCAGAAAATTTCTTTTAAAAACTAGTAAAATACTAGTAAAATACAAAACTAGTAGAATACAAAATCCTTGCAGTAGTCTGGTGCAGATGTAAATTAAATAAGTTCACTTTCGCTACCAAGGACAAAGTCTTTACACCATCCGCTTCCATGTGACAAAAGCAAAAGTGTTTCCTAAAGTGTTTTCAAAGTAAAGCAATAAAAAAGGTTAAAAATTCACAGTTCAACAAAGGGGTATAAAATAAATCTACATTCAACCAGACGGTTAAAAAAAGTTCAAAATGTAATGTTTAAAACTGAAGACCAAACACTGACAGGAAAAGATGGAGACCCAATCTTCTAATCACTCCTTTTTGTCCCACAAACACGTGGTGAAAGCTGAGAAGCGAATGGAGAAACAGAATGCAGCTGAAATGCAGGTTAGGGGGAGGTGAGGGCATCTGGGCGGGGGTGGCAATCTTACCCTGCGTGACTTCGGCAGGTGTCTGGCAGGGGGAGGGAAGCAACAAGCCCCGCCCCATCCCTTGCATGGAGTGCCCTGCTGCCACCGCTCCCCCCACCCCCCCACGGAACCTTTTTTCCAGCTCCGATGCGTCACTTCCTTCGTCGCTGTGTGGGACTGAAAATAAAGTTCAATCAAGTAATTCCAACTTTGTGAGATCTTTTTTTTTCCCGCAAGAAGTTGAAATTGATTGATTGAAACTTTTTTTTTTGCACACGGCAACGGAGGCCTAGGACTGGGGCGACGGTGTGCGTGCCCACAGAGAGGGCTCTGCGTGTCACCTGTGGCACGCGTGCCATAGGTATGCCACCACGGGGGTAGGGCAATCTCAGCAAAGGAGGGGATGAATTGACGGTAGAAGTTGGCAAAACCTAGGAAGCTCTGGAGCTGTTTGCGAGTCTTTGGGGGCTGCCATTCAATTACAGCTTTCACTTTGGCTGGGTCCATTTCAATGCCCTCGTTGGAAATTCTATAGCCAACATAATCTAATCGGGTCTGTCATTTTGACAGTTTGACATAAAGCTTGGCGTTCAATAGTTTCTTTATATGATCAGCTTTATATGATCAGTCATATTTGTGCTGTATATCAGGATGTCATCAAGATATACCAGAACCCCTTAAATGATCATGTAGGACCTCATTAATAAACTGCATAAATATGGCTGGGGGCCCCTGTAGTCCAAATGGCATGACTTTGAACTGATAGCTCCCCATGGGGCAGTTGAAGGCAGCTTTCCACTTGTCTTCCTTCTTTATCCTCACCCGGTAATATGTCTCTCTCAGGTCTAATTTAGTGAAGACACTCCCCTTAGCCAGGTGGGTTAGTAATTCCTTCAGGAGGGGGAGGAGGTATTTATTTTCCACACTCACAGAGTTGAGACCCTTATAGTCTACGCACAGACAAATAAACCCATCTTTTTTTTCTTTAAACAACACAGGAGCCCCCACCGCAGACTTGGCCCATTCAATGAATCCCCTCACAGGGACCAGTATCACTGCATCTCCTCCATTTCAAGGGGGGACATAGCGTACATTCTCGGTCATGGGAGTTTGGCTCTCGGCAACAGTTCGATAGAGCAATCATTGGGTCGGTGAGGCAGGGCATTGCATTCTTTCTCACTAAATGCCTCCGCTAGGTCACGGTACTCACTGGGGATGAGTGGTTCACCTGGTGGCAGTGAGGCAGCCATGTGCACTCGCTCATTGGGTGGGCTAAAGTTTCCTATAACGTCCGTTGAATCAATAAGGGGCTTCAGGGACAGGAAGGCTGCCTGATCTGCAAAGGAGGGGCTGGGTGTGTCGAGCCCTCCGGGCTCGACATGAACAGGTGGGGGAGGGCAAGGAAGGCATGCAGGGCGGAGGAGGACGGTGATAGCCAACACCCTCAGGCCGCCGAGCAGATGGAGCCGCCAAGCAACTGACGAACCTTGGCAGCGTCTCCAGGCCGACGGCCAGCTGACGAACCGAGGGCATGTGCTTGGTTGCTTTCCAGCGGCGCCCTGGGGCTGCCGACCAGCTGACGAGCCGGGTCCTGGCCTATTTGACTTCCTGGCAGCGCGTTCGGCTGCCGAGCAGCTGACAGGCCAGCGGATGGAGGATGGGCCGGCGGGTGGACGGCCCCAGAGCTGAGGAGCGGCTGACCACGGAAGCTGCCGACGCGGGTGGGGATGCGGATGTGCACACGCGGAAAGGCCTCTGGGCATGGCAGTCGGCCTTTTCCCTCGTGCAGCCAGATGCTGGTTTGGCGGGTGGGGGCCGGGTTGATTGACTAGTATGTATAAAAAGCGCTCGGAGGCGGTTGCTCCCAGCGCGGACTGTGATAGCAGAGTATCTTTGTAACTACATGCCAGAGATTCCTGAAGTAAACCAACAGCCACCTGTGAACTAGATGACTCTTTGTCTTTCTTGCCAAGGGTGAGTGGAGGATCTTTGACAGGAAGTCCATGCTCCCTTAGCTCTGTTATCCCCTTTCCTGTGTTTGTATCCATGGCCTGTGGTGTCAGGGTGATGGCTGAGGGCACACAGGTGACAGGTCTTGCAGGGGAGGAGCCAGAGGCAGCTGCAGCTGGGGGGTGGTGGAGCCAATCCCTCAGGACGCTGACCAGCCAGCAGTGCGTCCCAAGGTGGCTGAGGTCCAGCCAGCGGATCACCCAGGTGATGCCTTGGTTGTCCAGAGGGGGAAGGGACCTCTGGGGAGTGGTGGCATAGTTTGACCGCCACTGGCCCAGCAACCGGCCAGCCACGCACTCCAGGAACTTTGGGACAGTCACTGTCTGAGTGGCAGGAGAGACGGGTCATTGACGATGATGAGGAGGACTGGAGTTACTCCACTGCCCCTGGGCAGGCGACCATGGACATTTTAAGAGAGCATTTCGGAGAAGCCGGCTTCCAGGAGGCCCCTTCGTGGCCAAGGTGGGACCAGACCCCAGAGATGGATGCATGGTTACGGGCTGGTCCGCCATCGCTGGCGTCAGGGACAGGCCGGTTCTGGTTGGCTAGTCCGAAGTTAACGTTGGACGCCAGTTGTGGAGGAGACTCACAATGGGTGAGGGGCCCAACCCAGAGTGCGCATCATCCAGTGGAGAGGCTGCACACTGCATGGGCAGGTGGGTCTCTGCCAGCCCCAGTGGGGGTCACCAGGAGGCCTGATCTGGGGGTGGGGACCCTGGTTCAGAGGGGCACAGACGCCACGGCACCCGCTCCTGGGGTCATGGGAGACACAGTGCATGGTCCAGGGTGGGGGATGGGGCCCTGGCCTCAGGGACCAGCCTGGGGTCCTCCACCCCTACAGACAACCTTCGATGGAAATCCGGATCGGCTGGCATTATTCCTCAGTCGGGCTATCAGTCACCTAGACCGCTATGCCCACCTTTACCCGTCCCAGTGGGAAATGGTGGGAGCCATCACGGTGGCCCTGCACGGGGAGGCCGTGGACTGGGTGGCTGATCTGCACAGCAACCACGCTCGGGAGCTGGCAGATGTGGGGTTGTTTTTGGGTGCTTTGCGGGCCCGCTTCGAGGATGTGTCCAGAATCCAGTGTACGGAGGGGGAGCTGTTGGTGCTCAAACAGTGGGGCCGGCCCGCGGCTGACTACGTCCTGGAGTTCCGACGGGTGGCTGGCAAGCTGCGAACTTGGCTGGCACGCTTGTTGGTTCACCAGTTCCAGGCGGGTCTGGACCGAGAGCTACGTCAGGCCTGTGTATACCGCGGGGTTCCAAGCAAGAGTGGTTCCGTGTGGTACTGGACTTGGATACGGGTCTCCAAGAATTCCAAGCTAAGAGCGACAGATCGGTAGGGCCACGCAAATCCCCAGAGAAACCAAGGGGGCCGGGACCAGAGCCAAAGCCTATCGCTGCAACGCCTCGTCCAGTGTTTCGGTGTTTCCATTGCAATCAGCCAGGGCATCGCACAGCGGAATGTCCGGTTCCGGTGTCCCAAGGCCAGCCAGACTCAACCGGGAAGTCCACCCCCAGGAAAACCCCAGAGAAGTCAAGGGCTGCACAACAGGCTCCGGGGTCCGTTCCCAGCGGAGAATGCCCAAAAACCAGAGAGGCCGCCGCTGTGACGGGCCACCAAGTGGTCGTGTATGATGACGATGCAGAAGGACACAGAAGACCCAATGGTGACTGAGCCTATCCACCCATTCACCATCCCTATCGCATTGGTCAGTCCGCAATCGGAACCGGGGAGAGTATGATGTCCTCATAGATTCCAGGTGCACCCGGTGCCTGGTTAGCGGGGCCGTGGTGAAGCAAATGGGGATCAAAGTGAGATCCTGGTGAAAGTGCGGTTCGAACAGGTTGATGGTTCCCTGTTAGGGGGGGCTCCTGCTACTTGCATCACCGAGCCTGTACGGATGGAGATGGGGGAGCACTGGGAGGTCATCCGTTTCATTGTCATCCCATCAATTACGGAGGCCATCATATTAGGCCTAGCATGGCTGGATAAGTGGGGCCCCACGATCTGGTGGGAGGGGGGATACCGAAAGATTTGAATAGGTGTTGGTCCCCGGCCACCTCCATACGAGCAGGTCCAAGCAGGCAGGGAGATCCACAAGAGGAATGTGGGGGAGCAAGTCCCTTTCCCGTCGGAATATGCTGACCTTGCTGAAGTGTTCAGCGAACGGGAGAGCGACATATTGCCCCCCCATCGCTCGACCGATTGTGCCATCAATATTGCACCGGGTGCCAAACTCCCAAAACCCCAGATGTATGCCATGACCCCCACGGAAATGGCTGAATTGAGGCAGTATATTGACAAAAATCTAGCAAGGGGTTTCATCCAACCCGCCCGGTTGCGGGTTGCGGCCCCGGTGCTGTTTAAGGAGAAGAAGGATGGCACCCTGAGATTATGCGTGGATTTTAGAGGGCTCAATGGAGTGTGTATGGAGTACTTATACCCCCTGCCGCTCATGAAAGACTTGCTAGCCCACCTAGCAAAAGGGAGGATATTCACCAAACTGGACTTATGGGAGGCCTATTACAGAGTCCGGGTGAGGAAGGGGGATGAGTGGAAGACTGCGTTCAATAGTCCTTTAGGGAGCTATCAATTCCGGGTGATGCCGTTCGGGTTGCAAGGGGCCCCTGCTGTGTTGATGCAGCTGATTAACGAAGTGCTTCATGAGCATCTGTATCAGGGGGTCCTTGTTTACCTGGATGACATCCTAATATACTCCACTAACAAAACGGACCACGTCAGGCTTGTGCGACAGGTGCTGGACAAACTCCTGCAAGCGCAGTTATACGTGAAATTGTCTAAGTGCGAGTTCCAGCAGACCCGGCTCGATTACCTCGGGTATCGGATCTCAGGGAAGGGAGTGGAGATGGACCCAGCCAAGGTCCAGGCAGTGCTCGAATGGCAGGCACCACAAACACGTCACCAGCTACAAAGCTTCCTGGGGTTTGCCAATTTCTACTGGCAATTCATCCCCTCGTTCGCTTCGGTGGCCCTGCCTTTAACGGACCTACTCAGGACTAAACATACAGTGAGTAAACCACAACCCAGCCAACGGTTGCCATGGTCACTCGCATGCCAGAGGGCGTTTGAGGACCTGAAAAGCCTCTTTTCGAGGGAGCCGGTGTTACGACATCCAGACCCGGAAAAACGGTTCATCGTTCAAGCAGATGCCAGCGATGTGGCAGTGGGGGTGGTTCTGCTCCAGGAGAACGACCAAGGGGTCTTAGAGCCGTGTGCGTTTACCTCGCGGAAGTTAACCGAAACTGAGCGAGCGTGGGCGGTCTGAGAGAAGGAGGCACTCGCTGTGCGGTGGGCATTGGCCACGTGGCGACATTTCCTGGAGGGGCTAAGGACCCGTTCAAGGTGTGGACAGATCACAAAAACCTCGAAGCCCTGCAGATGCCTCGCCGCCTCGCTCCCAAACACGTACGGTGGGCACAATACTTCCAGAGGTTCCGTTTCCGTCTGAAATATGTGCCTGGTGGGAAGAACTTCCTGGCAGATGCCTTATCCCAGATGCCACAGTATAACAGCAAAAGGGAGGAGGTGGTACAGGCCGTGATACCCCCCCTGCGCCAACCAAATGAACAAATGGTCACGCTCAAACCTGCAGAGACCCTGGTGCAGGAGTTGCAGAGCGCAAATAAGAGCGACCCCTGGTTATTGGGCCATCCGGCCCTTTTGACAGGGAGGGGGATTTAGCGTGGAAGGGCAACAAAATCTACGTCCCAGAGAAAATACGGCTGAAGGTGCTTCACCGGGGCCATGACGTCATGCAGGCAGGTCACTTTGGTTTCCTCAAAACCTTGCATCTGCTCAAACGCCAGTTCTGGTGGCCAGGGATGAAGGCGGATGTGGAGACATATGTATGGGACTGCCCCGTCTGTGCCACCACAAAACCCCGCGTGGGAAAACTACCCGGGTTATTGCAGCAAGTCGCTAACCCTAACCGGCCCTGGGAGGAGATAGCGATGGATTTCGTTGTGGAGCTACCGGAAAGCCATGGCTGCACGGTGATATGGACGATAATAGACCTGTTCTCAAAGCAGGCTCATTTCATCCCATGCAAGGGCTTGCTGTCCGCCCAACGGTTGGCCAAACCGTTCATAGCACACGTATACCACCTACATGGGGTGCCTCGACGGATAGTGTCCGACCGGGGCGTGCAGTTCACCGCCTGCTTCTGGCGGGAGTTTGTTCACTCCATTGGTTCATCCCAAGGACTAAGTTCTGCATTTCACCCCAGTACCAATGGAGCCGCCGAACGAGCTAACGCCATGGTGGGACGGTACCTGCAGTGTTACGTGTCCTATCAACAGACAGATTGGGCTGATCTCCTGCCGTTCGCAGAGGTGGCGTATAACAACGCAGTCCATAGCAGCACTGGTTTCACCCCTTTTCGGGTTGTGCATGGAATAGAGTTTATCCCAATCCCTGAATGCCAGCAGGAGGATCCCTCTCCTTGCCATCCGCAAGACTGGATGCCCCGTATCCGGGAGGTGTGGGACTCCGTGAAATAGGCTCTGCAAAAAGCAGGGGAGGTGGCGAAGGTACAAGCTGATAAAAAAAGGGCACCCCAAAAACCGTTCCAGGTAGGGGACATGGTGTACCTATTGACCAAGTACCTACGGTTGAAGCTACCGTGTAAGAAACTAGGGCCTAAATACATAGGTCCCTTCCGGGTGACACAGGTAATCAACCCGGTTACAGTCCGCCTGCAACTTCCCCGCCTCCTGGGCAGAGTGCATCCGGTTTTCCACAGCAGCCTGCTGAAACCGGTGGCGGGGACTTCATTTTGGCGCGTAAAGCAGCCACCTGGCCCTGTTGGGGGGGAGCACTACGAGGTTCAGGAGATACTCGACTCCCGTGTTCACCGGGGTCAGGTACAATACCTAGTGAGGTGGAAGGGCTACCCGATGTCGGAGGCCTCCTGGGTGGGGGTTGGCGACATCGAGGTCCCCCGACTGTTGCGGCAGTACCATCGCAAATACCCTCGTAAACCGGGAGGGGGGGTTTCCACTGCGCCAGTCTCCATGGCACCCGTCTAATGCTATATCTCTCCTTGTCTTCCAGGAGGAGCCCTGGTAGAGGGGCCGCCTGTCCAGCCCTCTGGGCTCGACATGAACAGGTGGGGGAGGGCAAGGAAGGCATGCAGGGCGGAGGAGGATGGCGATAGCCAGCACCCTCAGGCCACTGAGCAGATGAAGCCGCCAAGCAGCTAACGAACCTTGGCGGCGTCTCCGGGCCGCCGACCAGCTGACGAGCCCGGTCCCGGCCTATTTGACTTCCTGGCGGCGCATTCGGCTGCCGAGCAGCTGACAGGCCAGCGGATGGTGGAGGACGGGCCGGCGGATGGACGGCCCCAGAGCTGAGGAGCGGCTGGCCGTGGAGGCTGCCGACGCGGGTGGGGACGCGGATGTGCACACGCGGAAAGGCCTTTGGGCATGGCAGTCGGCCTTTTCCCTCGCGCGGCCAGATGCTGGTTTGGCGGGTGGGGGCGGGGTTAATTGACTAGTATGTATAAAAAGCGCTGGGAGGCGGTTGCTCCCAGCGTGGACTTTGATAGCAGAGTATCTTTGTAATTGCATGCCAGAGATTCCTGAAGTAAACCAACAGCCATCTGTGAACCAGGTGACTCTTTGTCTTTCTTGCCAGGGGTGAGTGGAGGATCTTTGACAGGGTGTTCCTCTCGGCAGGAGTTGAAGGCTGCCCCGTTGATCATCCTGATCGCTGGAATGTGGGGAATGGGAAAGTTGCTCTCCACTTCTCATTTCTAGCCCCTCAAATTTTTCCAACAGTTTCTCCACTGACTGACTACTAGCTGCAGACAGGTATTTCCACTCACCCGAGTCCTCAGTGGCAGACAACCTGGTAGATCTCCCCAGCTGGGAAGCTTGAGAAATCTCCTTTTCCACCGGCGTGCTGGCTGTCACTCCCCCCCCCCCGGGGTAGCAGCTGCTGCCGGGGTACTGGCTTTAGGCATTTTCTCTTTGTCCATGATGAAATCTTCCCTGAATCTTTGCCAGCTTATCCCTCAATTCTAGGGACAGCGACTGGGGCTCGGGACCCCTAGATAGTTAGGGAAATTGGAGATTTTGGCTTAATGTTATGGTTCCGATTGATGAAACTCTTCAAAGAACTTCGAGGCATTGTTTACCTTAAAGAATCTTTATTCGAGTGGCATAGCATCGGCACGTACATAGTCGAAGTCAAAATCTGGATTCCCCTCCCCTGAACACACAGTATCAAAGCACAATTCCCTCCTCTAATTTACAGTCATAAATCACATTCTCCAATTAATTTGAAATGTAGGCTTTCCCTTCTGTTCTCCAACCTGCCATTTCTTATCATCTCTTATTTCAAAAGCCCTTAATTCACACACTATTACAATATTCTTATGTCTAACTAACTCCCATCACATTCCTCCTCCTCCCCCAGTATCATCTAATTCTAAGAGTAAAGCATAAGAAAGAAAAAGGCTGCATCTCCATATGTTGTCTAAGCAAGAACATCCAATGTTAGCAGCATTGACACTTGAATGCTCAAATCACTTAGATCACTGGCAAATGGAGATAGACTACAGTAGCAGAGATATATATTGTCTCCAGCGACCTTAGATCAGAGGTCCCCAACCTTTTGGGCACCAGGGACTGGTTCCATGGAGAGAGTTTTTTCCGTAGACCAGAGAATGTGTGGTTTTATGTGCTGCCTGCATCCCCCGGATGGGGCTTTGCTTGTTTGTGCAGATTGATTGCTGGCATGCCGTGGCCTGGGATTGGTCCATGGACCGAGGATTAACTTGCTGCTAAAAGGTGGCAATACAAAGAGTGCAGATAGGCAGGAATCTAGCGCTGGAGCCAATCCACATTTAAAAAGCATGGGAATTTAACACTTATGCCCATGTTTTTCATACCCATGAAAGCCATGACAAAAAACATATGCTTACTATTCTAGGAAGATCTTTTTGATAAAAGAGATAACAAGCAAAATATTTCCTCTAAGTTCCTCTCGTCATAAAACCATATATCACACTCACCTTTCATCATAAACATAACACATAGAGCTCAAAAAATCCTATAAAAATCTCCCTGATGCACAAGTCAGTCGCCAGCGGCCCCAAAAATGATTATGTATTGTTTTTGGAAATAAAGAGAGAGCCCTCCTTTCCAGCAACTTGTGTTGCATTTTGATTGCTTGTGCTCTTTTCCCAGTTCAGAAGAAAATGGAACCAGGGAAATTCTCCCAACAGAAGAATTGCCTACATTTTGTTGAGAAAATCTGCCTATAAAAGAAATTTGGATAATATTAAAAATGAAAACAAAAATACATTAAGGATTAACATTATACATAGTATACTCTTTACAATGCCCACAAAAAGCGATACAAAAGAAAGTCAAGAGCCAGATCAACTTCATGTCAAAGCCTTCTCGGAAGCCTTTGAAAAAAATGCTTTTCAATTTATAAGCTCTGAATGAAACTTTTTAGATAAAAAGTTTGATTATTTAACAACAGTCATAAATCAACCTAAGGATAATGTTTAAACTTAGATAATAGCAGCTAAATCAGACTTACAATGGGATGGATTGGAAGTCAGTTTGTTCCTGACAGAATTGAAGAAGAAGCTTTGTTTGAGAATTGGGATCAGAATAGAGCTGGAAGGGACCTTGGAGGTCTTCTAGTCCAGCCCCCTGCTCAAGCAGGAGACCCTATACCATATCAGACAGGTGGCTGTCTAGTCTCTTCTTAAAAACCTCCAGTGATGGAGCGCCCACGATTTCTGAAGGCAAGTTGTTCCACTGGTTAATTGTCCTCACTGTTAGGAAGTTTCTCCTTAATTCCAGGTTGCTTCTCTCCTTGATTAGTTTCCCTCCATTGTTTCTTATCTTGCCTTCTGGTGCTTTGGAAAATAAATTGACTCCCTCTTCTTTGTGGTGGACCCTCAAATACTGGAATACTGCTATCATGTCCCCCATAGTCCTTCTTTTTTTCTAGACTAGCCATACCCAATTCCTGCAACCATTCTTGATATGTACCAATGAGGGAGAATATTTGTAACTCAGGGTTGAAATGAGGGGTCCTTGGTGCTCTCTGAGCTTGCTTGTTTTCTGCAGACGTTTCATTACCCTAACTAGCATGATCAGTGCTAATGACTACCACTGATAATGTTACCTAGTTAGGGTAATGAAATGTCTGCAAGAAAACAAGCAAGCTCAGAGAGCAACAAGGACCCCTCATTCTTCATATGTTTTTGTCTCTAGGCCTTTAATCATCTTAGCTGCTCTTCTTTGCACTTTTTGCTAAGTCTCTATTATTATTTTTGTAATGTGGTGACCAAAACTGGATGCAGTACTCCAGGTGTGGTCTTACTAAGGATTTATAAAGTGGTACTAAAGCTTCATGTGATTTTGATTCTGTGCCTCTGTTTATACAACCAAGGAATGTATTAGTTTTTTTGGCTTCTGCTGCACACTGCTGGCTCATGTTTAAGTGGTCATCCACTAGGACTCCAAGGTCCCTCTCATAGTTACTGTTTTTGAGCCAGGTTTCACCTAATCTGTACTAGTATCTTTGGTTCTTCCTGCCTAGGTGTAAATCCTTGTTTTTCTCCACATTAAATTTCATGTTGTTGGATAGGGGCCATTGTTCAAATCTGTCAAGATCTTTGTGGATCCTGAGCTTGTCTTCTGGTATGTTGGCTATTCCTGCCAGCTTAGTGTCATCTGCAAATTTGATGAGTCACTCCTCTAAATCATTTATGAAAGTATTGAAGAGTACTGGGCCTAAGACTGAACCTTGTGGTACCCCACTGCTTACTTCCCTCCATGTGGATGTAGTACTATTAAGGACTACTCATTTGAGTACAATTCGTCAATCAGTTACAAATCCATCTGGTGGTGATGCTGTCTATCCCATATTTTTCTAGCTTACCAAGAAATAGGTTGTGGTCTACATTGTTGAATTGATGAATTCCCCTTCTATTCCCTCATCTAAGTCATTTATGAAGATATTATGAAGATATTGAAGAGTACTTTGCCTAATACAGAGCCTTGTGGTACCCCACTGCTTACTTCTCTCCATGTGGATGTAGTATCATTGAGGACTACTTGCTGAGTACGGTTTGTCAGCCAGCTACAGATCCATCTGATGGTGTTGTTGTCTATCCCACCTTTCTCTAGCTTACTAAGCAGCAGGTTGTAGTCTACTTTATCAAATGCCTTACTGAAGTCTAAGTATACTATGTCCACAGCATTTCGCTTGTCTACTAATTTAGTCACTTTGTCAAAGAATGAAATAAGATTGGTTTGGCATGATCTGTTTTTAACAAACCCATGCTGGCTTCTAGTTATATCTTTATTTGTTTCTAAATGTTCACAGATCTGTTTTTTGATTATTTTTTTCCAGTATCTTCCCCAGTATTGATGTTAGACTGATTGGTCTGTAATTTCCTGGTTCTGCTTATTTTCCTTTTTTGAAGATGGGAATCACATCAGGTCTTTTCCAATCCTCTGTTAAGTCCCCAGTGTTCCAGGATTTTTGAAAGCTATGGTATAATGGTTCTGAGATAACATCTGGTAGCTTCTTCAGAACTCTGGGATGTAATCCATAAGGTCCCGGTAATTTATATTCATCAAGATCAGACAGGTGTTCTCTTACCATTTTCTTGCTTATTTTAATTTTTAATTAAATTAAATTAATTAATTAAATTTAATTTTAATTGCAGTCTTGTTGGAAAAGGCCAAAAGAGGCTTGAATGTTAAAGGGTTAGATATGGCATTATGGATCAGTGATCAACTGGATTTTTCTTAAGAAAACTGATGGTGCTTGTAGAATAGACTTATTAGATTCAATCAGAAGACAACTGTTAAGAGATGTTGTGATTCAACTTGAACGAAAAATGTTTGAACAAATGCTGTGGAAATATTCACAACAGAGAATTATGACTTTGGGGAATGAGATGTAATTTTTGGGAAAGTTCCCAGTTATAATTTTAATGAAAGGCTTTTTATTAAAGATCAATCAAAGATATTTGATCCTGGACAGATTAGAAATAATGACTGAAGTGGTTTATAGTAGATTTGAAGCTGTTGTGGACTTTCTGTGTGTGAAATACAATAATACATTGTTAACAGAGGGTTTTGAGGTTTAGTTTTGATTTATCTGTTAATTGGGTTTTTTTTTCCCCAGTAAGTCAAATTAGCTGGTAGAACTGTGCAAGTTTATAAAATGTAGACCTGTTTTGCTAGCAGGGAAACTATTATTGTTGAAATGTATTTATCAACTGGGTGGACAATATAAGTGTATGTTTTATGCACATTTTTGTCTTGCTTAGTTTTTGTTTTGTTTGTTGTTTCCCTTTTTTTCTGTTGAAGTTAGTAAAAAATTACCAAGAAAAAAAAATTACCAAGAAAAAAAAATAAGTGAGAGAGAGAAGGCTGTTATCATTATAGCTGGCAAAATGACATTGAGCAAAAGTGCTTGGAGGAATAATTGGGTAATAGTCCCTCAAAGAAAAAAGAGGAAATGATTTCATTAAAATCAGGCCAGTGGCTGAAACCTTGCCCCTTGAAGAGGAAACAGTGGGTCTGCAGAGGGCACTCCATAAAAAAAGTCAGCAGGATGGGCAAGAGGCCATTTGGCCACAAAACAGTTTCTGTGAGTTTTGTATCTTCTACCCAAGTTTTGAGCCTCTGTACCACCTGTTTCTTAGCTACTGGCCGGTGGATAGAGACGTAGGTTCTTTATCATTAGAGACATTGTGATACTTCAGCTAAGTAACATTACCTAACATAAAGGTAGTTTCTTACATTATTGTGTTATCTAGATTCACTGTATTTTGCTTTGTTATTAACTGTATACTCACTGCACTAGTGTTTGTTCCTGCTACCTGTAATTCTACTGTTTAATATTTCATCCTAAATCTATTATCCTAATTAAAGCCCACAAATCTCACAAGACGTGTTGGTGTGTTTGGCCTGCTAGGCTGGTTATTTGAGAAGAGGGATAGAAGGACCCGATCATCACTGGCTCTGGAATGAGTGCTACAAGTGGAGGGTTATCGAGAAGAGCTTCTGGCCCTTTCACAAGAATGATGATGATGTCCAGAGAAATGAGCCAGATGAACAAAATGGACAGTCACAGTCACCAAGTAGTGCAGGAACAAAATGGCCAGATGAAGTTGAGCATAGTGATCGACATTCCCAGGAATACCTGAGCAGAAGACAAATCTTCCAAGCAGGACAATTGTGGGAAATTGGAGTAATAGGGAGGCGATATAATGAGTACAAATGGGCTAGTTCTTCCAAAATGGGCTAGTTCTTCCAACCAAATGGTCTTTCTTATTCCAAATAATATATATAATAATAAAGGGAGAATAGATGATTCTAAGGCACTGACGTGGAAGGTTAGTTGGCAAAGGAAGAAAGTCAGAGTAAGGCTGAAGAAAATAATGGTTTTGATTTATTAGAGGGGATATCATATTATTAACTAGAGGGTTAAATATGGTGGAAAATAGATAATTTTTAGAAAATAAAGTAACATTATAATTGAATAACTAAGATGTGTAACAAGACTAATAGACTTTGGTATAAAAAGGGGAAAAGGGAGAAGTTGAGATAAGGGAAATTCTGGTCATCTAATATAAAATATTTGGAAATCAGTTGAAAATAAGAATTCTGTTTGCCCAATATGAGATAATAGATATTACCAGAAAAAGAGAGGGAGTATTTGAGCTTTTAAAAATTAGACCTAAACTAAAAAAATTATGTATATTACTGATTTATTGGTTAACCCAACAATACATATAATGGTTTTGATTTATTAGAGGGTATACTGTATTATTAATTAGATGGTTTAATATGGTGGAAAATAGATAACTTTTAGAAAACAGAATACGACTATATTCAAATAGATAAGATGTGCATTTTGTTATGAAAAGAGAAAAAGGAAGAAGTTCAGATAAGGGAAATTTTGGTTACCTAAAGCTTGGAAATTATAAATACCAAATGTTAATTTGAATATGGATGGGAAATTAAAGCTTGGGAAAAAAGCAATAACAGGACATTGATTGTATATAAGGATTGAATGCAAACACAATTAAGATATTTATAAGCTAAAAATTATTGATAAATGTAACAAAGATGTTTTTACTTAGTTGATAATAATAAGAACTGTATTAGCCTAATATGAGATAGTAGATATTAAGGGAAAAAGAGAGGAAATATCTGATGTTGTAACTTGAGATTTATACTAAAGACTTATGTATGTTATTGAACTATTGATTAACCCAGTCACCACGTTGCTTTTTAAATACTTAATTGTAAAATTAGAAAATTAATAAAATATTATATATATAAAAAAAAATCTTCCAAGCAGTGATGTCACTACTTCCAGACCAGCAAGTGTTCATATTTGACACAAAAATGGATTGAACCACCCCCATTCCTATGTGCTACTACAGTGGAGGAAAGAAATTCTGTCTTGCTTCTGGGTTGGGAGCCTTCAGCTGACAAAGCATGTCAAAATGCATAAAATCCACCCAAATCCTCCAGCCAGTAATCCAAAGAGCATGAGCCAGGCCACAACTCCTGGCAGGACCTCAACTCCACAGGAAAAAACACCTGCCCCTAAAATTTCACTGACTTTGGGGATCAGAGTTTTTCACTGCCATGGGAGACTTCATGACCATGTGCACTCAGGCTATCACTGCTCATTTGGGGGCCAGTTACAGAAAGCTGAAAGTCTTTCTGGGATGCAGCCTGTAGCAGCTGGAGAAAAAAGGGATGTTTCAGAAACTCAAACAGTGCATCCCTAAGAACCTAAAGGGTATCATTGCATAATAGGCATCAGAAATTTAAAATTTAGAAAGTTCAGAGGTCACACACAGCTTATGACTTCCTTGGCCTGTTGCAAGAAGAATTTGGAAAACAGACAAAGCTTTTAATCTGATTTACTAGTTTGAACACATGTACCAACAAGATGATGAATGATTGTCTGGGTACATCAGATGTTTGAACAATACATTGTACCAGATTGTGCTGAAGAAAGGAATGGAGCCTACAGCAGTGGATCAGGCCAGAATGAAGCAAATGCCTGCAAGGTACCCCATACTCTGATCCAATCTGGATTCAGTTAAAGACTTTAGAAAAAGGGGCCTCCTTACTGTAACAGTCCCCAACCTTTCCAGCTTTGCAAGCGGCCCTCTGCTCACATAAATGGAGCTTTGCGCTCACCCACTCTTGCCTGCCACTTCTCCAGCCTACTTCTGAACAGGCCGCAGCCTATTCAATTACAGTATCCTGAACTCATTAAAATAATGAGAGAGAAAGAGCATCCTGTCATATAGTATTATTGTGTGGTTTGGAAGTATTACTGTTTTGGACAGGAAGACTGTGCAGAGAATGGGGAGGATGGCAGAAAAGATGGTCTTATCCTATCCTGTCCTGTCCTGTCCTGTCCTATCCTATCCTATCCTATCCTATCCTATCCTATCCTATCCTATCCTATCCTATCCTATTCTGTCTTGCCTTGCCTTGCCTTATCCTATCCTATCTTGGTGTTGGGTAGGTGAACTCTCTAGAGATTAGTGCAGAAATTGCCATTCTGAAGACTCAGATCTCCCAAATGATGGAAATGATGACTTTGCTGGCAACAAGGGTTCCTTCACTCTTGGAAGAGCATGTGTCAAGACGTGTTAAGGAGACATCTTCCATTGCTCCAGCAGACAGGTTATTGGGAATCAGTGATATGTTATAATTGTGGGGGCAAGGGGCATTATTGATGTGAGTCTCATGAGTCTACCAAAGCCAAGAAATCAAACACATGTGGAAAACCTCAGAAGATCCCAGTAAGGAGTCAGCTGGGTGTCTATCTGTGTCAACTTGCTTCAACATCAAAAGTGAAAGGCAGAGGAAAAAGACTGGAATAAGGCCTTACCCAAATCTTCCTTAGTCAAAAAATTATTGAGAATGCCTTCCTCTATGTCGGGTCTCCATTCACGAGAAATCAATGCAAACCAAACATCAAGATATTGGAAAAGGCCTCTGTTACAGCCTCAGTGAAATAAGAAGAGCATTAAAGCACGGACCTCTAGAGCTGATGTTCCAGTTCCTGCTCACAAAGTTTTGGACAAATTGGTAGGCCTTTCTCTTGTTGTGTCTGTCCAAGAAGAGGGTGTTTACATGAGGGCTCTTCTTGACTTATACAGAGTCTACTGTACTATATTATACAGAGATTTTTATGATAAACATCTAAAGCACTTGCTTTACGGAAACCGGATGACTTGTTGATCTGGGACATTACTTCCCTTAGCATAGATATCTGCCCATGAAGCTAACATTTGGCCCTCCAGTTGTCAGACATTCTGGCCATTGGATATGCTCAGACCCTGGAACCCAGCCAGAGTTCTCTGATAGTGGAAATGAATACTGACTTGGTCAGATGACTGTTCACTCCTTTTCACTCAACAAGCAACTCTGTGCCAGAAGATGTTCATCCCATGCTAAGGACAATGTACCAGTGTCCGGTGTGAGAACAGAAGGCCCCAGCAGAAGGAAGCTAGACAGGATGGAAAAGGTTTTACAACCAGGAGAAGTGGCATGCCAATCAAATCATTTGAGTTGAGCTGGGAATAGTCTAGACCAGGAGTAGGCAACCTTGGCTCTTTTATGACTCATGCACTTCAACTCCCAGAATTCCTGAGCCAGCATGGCTGGCCCAGGAATTCTGGGAGTTGAAGTCCACGAGTCATAAAAGAGCCAAGGTTGCCTACCCCTGGTCTAGACCCTACAATACATCATTCTTGAAATTGTCCCGAAGAGAGAAGACTTCAGAGTGGAAGTGATTCCTGAGGCGATTTCAACAAAGGTATTGCAGCGAACCAAAGGAAGAATCCCAGTCAGTGTTAGCAATGTTACTAACTCTCTGCTGAAGTTAAGTGCCTGACTGTTGATAGGACAAGTAACCCTATCACCATCTTTATCTGATCTAGTGAGGGGAGAAAATAAAATCGCAGTAGAGCAGTTCTACCTGAAGAACATCCCAATACTCTAGAACGAATGGAGAGGACTAAAGATCAACTTTTGAGATGGTGACAATTATTCTTCAAAAATGAGTTTAATGGGGGTGCCAAGAATGCCCAGCATCACATCTGACTACAAGAAGATAAGCCATTCAGAGAGAGATCTCAGTGAATTAATTTAGGTGACTTAGATGACCTCAAAGACAACTTGTTTAAAAATATAAGGCATAAGTGGCCTAGCACCACTTTGTAATCTCTTCACTTGTTTGTGCCCTGAAATCCTCTGACATCCATTTTGATGGGCTGACATTCATTGATCATTAAATATTTGTTTATATCTCAGTGGTGGTTTAATGTATGTTGGGCGTATCCTGGGATCATTTTACTATGAATGATGGGATAGAAGAATAAGTATATATAAATAAATAAGCTTTTAAATGTTGGATAGTGATTAAACAATAAGCTAAGTTATTCCATGATGTTTAAATGCATTTTGAAATACTAATTCCAAAATGTGTATTTTATGTATTTTAACTCAGAAAGCATTTATGGAGATGCTGAAAATATTTGCACATTTGTTTTCAGACACTTAACTACTGGCCAAATGGATTTGTTTTTTAAAAATTAGAACATTAAAATCTGATTCCCAATCACATTGTAGGGATCAGTTATTCTAAAACTGTGGACATTTTTATATACATCTGCAACCCAAGCCCAGGAAGAGATAAAACAGAAAATATGTCTTGACTTCCAAGAGGAAACAATTTCAAGAAGTATAATACTAAAACTGCCAATTTGGTCCCATTGCCATTGTGCAATTGTGCACTGTTTATAAACACGCCAAGTACAAATCTCAATATCTATATGTCATACACTCACTGGAATTATTTTTTTAAAAAAATAGTAAAACATTGTTTTATTATGTAACTGTGGGGTATATAATAAAGCCCTGTCCAAAGTACATTAAGATTCTGAAGTGTTGATTCAGGAAGCCCTTTGTTTCCTGAAACTCAAAAATTAGCTTGCACCTTGGTAACTTTTAGAGTAAGGGTATTTTCCCAGTAAAGGTATTATTGCCTAATGGATGGGACTGCTTTTGAAGACTGCTGGAAACTACAGATGGTAACAAAATGTGGTTGCTAGGTTATTACTGAGACTAAATGTTCAAAACATCTTTTGCTAGCTTTTTAATGACACCCTTGATTTCTGCTTGTTCTCCAACTGTAATTCGGAGTGACAGTGCTGAGTTTTGAAGCCAGAGGGTGCTTCCTAGGGACCTAGGACACATTGTACCCTCCCACACATACCCTGCTTCCATTTTTATCCCCAAGTCTTTTTTGCACTCCATATGCTCCAGTGGCAGCGATGCATAATGACAGAGTTGGAACCTGTGGTGCTTCTGAAGCCCTGTTATGCAATTTGGCAAATGAAAGAGACCACTGTGGATGTCAAAAGCACTAGGTATACAGCCATGTTTTCTATTTAAAAGACATTTAAGGATGGGTTGGGCAGCCTATACAGAACAATCAGCTTCATAAGATTGCACTGCCAAAATTCAGTTGCTAAACAACTTATTGCAAGCAGCATAATATTAGCCTTGCCCCTTCTATGATGATAGCATCCTTTCAGTGACATCACCTGCGGAAACCTGATTGGTTGGGGCCTCAGGCTATGGTCCCCCTCCCTGGAAAACTTGCCAATTCTTGGCTTAGAAAATGGGAACCTAAAGAATATCTGTTTCCAAATCATTGTAGGTTTAATCTGCAGAGGCATCTTCTATTAGAATACCAAGGTTTCACTTTACAGAATGAGCCAGGGGACCCAGCACTGCATCCATTATGATATAATGAACAAAGAGGCTGCTATTAACTCATTGATTGCAGAACCTAAAATTAACTAATATATATAATTGCTGTTTGTATGAGGAATCAGGAGGCAGATTTCTGTTGTGTTGCTGGATTATGGCATTTTCTTTCAAAAAGCTCACCTATACTTAGCTCCATTAATTCTTCAAGATAAATTCTCCTCTTTGTGGATCAAGGCAGTCGAGTCCAACCTTGCCAAACTAG
Source organism: Azemiops feae (assembly GCA_023970755.1). NCBI lineage: Eukaryota > Metazoa > Chordata > Lepidosauria > Squamata > Viperidae > Azemiops > Azemiops feae. The sequence goes on from JALGBA010002654.1 coordinate 85,662, forward strand.
GCTTCTCATCAGCCTCAATTCTCAAATTGGACTACGACCAAGCAAAACAAACCTTGCGTCAAAGGGTAGAGGACATCGAGAGGCAAGCGGACTTAGGTATAGTTCTGCTGTTTCTGGCTCCAGACTCTATTAGATATGTGGCTACACCTGTCAGGTATCTTATTGAGTTGGAGTCAGTAAACCATCAGAAAGCATTCTCGCTTGCACAGTACCATGCGTTTCCATCGGCCGTCCTGTATGGCAAGTATAAAAAGACACCATTGGCTGAGACTCTGCTCCTGTAGCTCAGGAGAGGTGGAGACCATTGGACACATACTCCTTCGATATTCCTTCTACAGAGCTATTTGGAAAAATCATATCCTCCCCATAATTGATAGGTATCCTGGTCGTTCAGAAAGTATTTATCTCCAGTGGCTGCTTAAGGACAAGCAGGCAGTGATCACGGCGCAGGTGGCTAGATTCTGCACAGCAGAATTGGGGATTCGCCAGAAACATAAATAAACATTTTTGATCTTTTTAATAATATTTAATAATTAATTTTATTATGCGTTTTTATCCAGCATTAGACTATACTCAATGTATTTTTATTGTCAGGTCAGTATGATTCAGTTTTTCTGAAGATAGCTAGTTTTTGTTATACTTTCTGTAAAACTAGGCAGACCTTGGTCACCCATTGATTACATCATTAATTGTAATATATTGCTATGTTTTCTTGTGTTGATTCTGTTTAGTTTTGTTTTATTTGAATGTTTAATTTATGTGTTGGCCTTTGGCTGTAATAATAAATAAATTGATTGATATACTTAGATTAAGACTGCTGGCCTTTAGCAAGTCATTAAGGACCTGGTTTTGCACTTTGGGTTTTGCTGATTAGATAGGTTTATAGATATAGAAATGGCTAGTATATATTATTATGTAAAAATAAAGTTGAGGCTGAATGTTATTATCTTATTCTGCTGTGCTAACAAGAATCAGCAATCAATGCTTCTTTTTTTCTCCTCCTTTTTCCCTATACTTTTACATCTTCCTTTTTTCCTCTCCTACATATCCACTATTTTTATTTTTATTTTTATTTTATATTTTGATAAATTAATAAAAAAATCTGAAAGAGGGAATAACAGTAGTGAGAGAAGAAAATAAAAAAGCACCTGGCTTTGCCTGGCAATAGAGATGAGCGTGTTTCATAACCTATCTGAATGTGAGTCATTGTGAATGTTTTCTGCAGCTATTCTATTTTGTTATTGATTATATTATATTTCTTTTTAATAGATTGATTGTTTTATTCTGGTTTTATTTTGTTTGGAATTGTTGGCTGACAATTCATATACATGACTGTGGGTGTATGTATATAATTGTGTATGAGTGCATAAATGCACACACACACATACACACACCTTTTGAGTCAATTTTTTTACTCCTGGCAACTACCTAGACTATTCCATGCAATTTTCTTGGCATGAGAAAAAGTGATTAGCCCAAGGTCATCTAAGACTTTGTGCCTATGGTGGGACTAGAACTCACAAGTCTCCTGGTTTCTAGTCTGTTGATTTAATCATTACATCAAACTCATTTACTAAATAAATAAAATAACTATCTGTTTACAATGGAATAATCCCAGCTAAATTCACCAGAAACTTTATAGTGAATTGTTGCTCACTTGAGGACAGGTATAATATTGAATTTTTGATGCTATTAAAATAAACTTCACTGAATTAATTGGGAAGTTCTTCTGATGAAGATATACTAGGATTATATCCTAATTTATTTCACAGATCCAGTAAGATAAATTATTTAGATTGTACTTGTTTCTTGTTAATGATAGACCTTATTTACTTATCACTTTTTAAGGTTTTTTTAATATTTGAAGAAGTAGTTAGATAAAGATTAAGATAACCTTTATTGTCATTTTTTACTGTGAACACACTGGCACACATTAAGAATGAAATTCTGTTGCCTGCTCTCAAAAGAAAATATATATTTATCCATACACATATATAACACAGATGTATACACATCAGTGGTGGGATTCAAATATGTGAATAACCGGTTCTCTGTGTGCATGCTGCTTCCGGAAGTCCATTCTGGGCCTGGGCAACAAAAAATTAGCTACTGGTTCTGCCGAAATGGTGCGAACTGGTTGAATCCCACCACTGATACACATGCTATATACATACATACATACATACATACATACATACATACATACATACATACATGTATACATATACAGTATGTATACTGTATATACATACATATATATATTAATCACTGTCCATTTTGAATACATAGTACAAAAAGGAAACTTGAGAGCTATTATAGATATTATACAGTAAATAAATTATAGCCAGATTTTTTGGTCATTTTCTGTTCTATGGATGTACATGTATGATGCAAACATAAGTGACCTCATTTTGAAATATTGACAGGGTTTACACAATGCACTGAGCTATAATGGCAAAAGATTCCCAGTGGCAGCTGAAGTTTACTTACGAAATCATAGTTAAGCAAGTCTTAGTACAATTGGTTTAGTACAACTGTACATTTATGAGAAATCTATGCAGTGTAATATTAACAGCAACTCATAAAGACAGCAGTATAAACTATACCATAATGGTTTGTGAACTATGATTTATAATTTGCAAAACTGCAAATAGTGCTTTACTCATTGAAACAGAGTTAAATAATCTAAGCTCCTGCATAATGTAAGGATCATATCAGAAAATAACTGGCTTAAAGTTGCTCACAAACTTTGTTTGAATGGGTCTTTACAGTAAATCTAGAGTTCCTTGAAGGTAGGTTGACATCCTACGACATCTCTGAACGTTGTGTTCGGGCCTGTTTTCTCCAACCAAAAGTCGTACAGATCAAATGAATTCCAGTTCTCATGAATATTTATCAGGACAACTAATGTCTTTTAGTTAAAAGAAAGGTGATTCCCTTGCCTGGACAATCCTATCAATGTGATTATTTTGAGCCACTTTCTTTATCTCAGTGATTCAGGAGTTCTGAGAAAGTATTCTAGAACTTATAAGAGGTATAGATCTAAAACGGGCACTGAAATTAATTCCATGATTTACAATATTTTGAACTGATACATACAAAACCTTAATTGGAGAACAGCTTAAAGTACTGTAAAGCCAAGTTTCAAAAGTCAATTTAAAGACATACTGTACTTAAACTGTATGTAAAATATAAGAATAAAATTTAATGGATTTAGTGCAGGGGAAGGACAATTGTTGCATCTCCAAACCCCTGGTTACCTTTGCATCCTTCACCAGTAGTAATGAAAGATTTAGTAGTATGAATGTAAAAAAACAGCAGTGTCTTTTCCCATTCTGGGATGGGAAGCACACAAAACTGTAGTATAGTCCCTAAAATAGTTTTGGATTCAGTTAACAGAAGCTAGGAAATCCACCAAACGACTTGATGACATATGCTTGACTGAGAAGCAGTGATCTGGTTCTCACATCATTCCAAGCAATGATTTGTTTAGTCTTAGTTTATTAAATAAACCATAATTTATATAAATTACAGATCACAATGGATGAGTTAACAGAACTTTTTTGATCAAAGCAAAGCAGATTATAGCATGGCTTAAGAGTCATACATATATCAAACCTAATACCGCTAGTTTTGTAGCTGAATGAAAATATAACTGGATCGCTAACCCTAACATCACACTACATCTCAACTACGGTAGAAAGGGAGGAACAGTGACCTTCTAGATCACGGGTGTCAAACTCGATCATGTCACATGACATATTGTGATGTATTGCAACATTTTTTGCCTTTGCAGAGCCGGGGTGGGCATGGCCTGTGGGTGACGCATCTGGCCCGCGGGCCACCAGTTTGACACCCCTGTTCTAGATATTGCATGGCCCAAGTCACTATGTCCAATGATTGGATATGCAGGTAACTGTTGTCTAACAACACCTGCAACCATTTCATCAACCCTGATCTAACCAAGAGATGTGGAATGCTCTGGCAAATAGCCATTCAGTTGGAGATCAAGTATTTTATTGAATATGTGGAGCTGTAAGCCCAAGTTCAGTATCAATTTAATTTGACATCTGTTCTTTATAGCACAGATTTTCTTGCCTCTCAGTTTATCCCATCTGGAATACATAACAAGCCATGGATATCTATCTATCAGCAGAAAGTACTTTTTAAATTCCATTTATTGCAGCATCTGGGCATTGTTCATTTTCCTCCCTGACAATTACTGACTGACAAAGTAATCTTTCTAATTGTATTCCAGCCAGTTCACTGGAGATGATTTCTACATTTAAAAAGTGCAGAATCCCATCTGGTTATACAACTTCTGCATTTTACTTCTGTTGGCTTGCTAAATAACCACAGACTTTATGCCAAGTTGCATTTGTATTATTGCTGGGAATTTCCTAATATCCCTTCTTGACTGCTTGCCACATTATTTAAGTTTCTGGCCGCATACATCAACCACAAACTCAGACACCATTGCTTTGAATATGAGTTATCCTAGAAAAACTGTACAATCCAAGAGAATTTCTGAATGCTGAAGTGAAGTGACAGATCCCTTATGCCTATTACTTGAAGGCCAAGCACGTGATTTTACTGTTGAGGGAGAAAAAAAAAATCCCATAAATGCATGTCCTTAGCAAAAAACAATTGAACACCAATATATCAATAACTCTTCAAGTGCAGTCCTTTCTGTGAAGTTTATGTCTGCTCATTTTCCACTCTGCATGCAAAGGTGTATAACATTTTTCTGGCCTAGAGACACATGTGGTCTTTCAAAGGTGTCCCAGGGGCTGTTCTTCAAAAATTAGCATGTTGGGCCAAGTGAGAAACTAACATTCATTTCATTTACATTTAATTAATTAATTTTAAATAAACTTAATACAATTATTCTCCTGTCATTCATTTTATTAATGTCTCCTTTTAGCACTATAAGGCAGAATATCAACAACATACTAAGTCAAAACCAATCAAACCATTTTTTGGCATAAGATATAAATTCAGCCATAAAGTTTGTAGTGCATAGTTTATGGTTTGGTACAGGTATAAACCCAGTTAATTGAGGTTTGTTCAATAACTTGTGGTTAAACACACCATAGTTTAACATGTTACGTCAATCATCTAAAAACTGCAGCTCATAGTAACTTCTGGAAGTCTCTACAATCCACAAATATCTCTGTAATCCAGAAACTGCCAGTTATAGGAATGTTAAAAATTCAGCAGGGTTAAAAATTGAAGATGGAGTCTATGATCACTTAATTGAAATTCTGCTCCATACAAAAGGAGCAAGGCTTTCATTCATGTGTTCCTGGCTGTCATCTTGATTTTTAAGGATCGCCATGGACTTCTCTGGCCAGTTGGGCCCCAGGTTCCAATAGTACACTGGCCTGTCACATTGCATTGTCAGTAATCCACATCAGTGGAGATTGCATACACACTGGGTTAAAAAGGGAACGGCTAATTTCTTGTAGGAATTGAATCTTCAAATATAGAAGTTGGTTTGATATGTACCAATAGTCTCTGAGTAATATTCATATTTCCTAGAGATTAAAAGAGATTCAGTTCAAATGTTTTAGACTAGAGGATCCTTATCACAGTCATACTTTACAGTTAACTATTTATTCCCACATCACTCAGAAGCATAGTGTGATTTGTCTGGATTTCACTTTGTGCAAAATGTGAATTTAGCCATTGTAGTAATTCCTGATTTAAAATGTAACATTACAGTAAGCCATAATGGCTTGTTCAGCAAAAGATGGTTAAAAACATGGCTTTCTGCGGTGTGTGAATCTAAAGGGCTCTAATTGTCTTTTTCCCTTGCCTGACCTCTTGTGGTCTTCACATATTCTTCTTCCTGATATTTTGCAATGGGTGCTGTTTATATCATTTTAGTCCTGAGGGTATTTTTTAAAAATTGAAAATGAAAGCATATTTGCCCCCTAGAAAAATAAATAGCAGATTTATGTCTAAGTACGGTAAACAAGGATACAATTTAGTTGACTTTTCACCCAGCACAGAAGAAAAGGGATTTTAGGAAATTTCTGATTCTCTATTACATAGCCAGATAAAACAATAACAGAAATTAATTATGTTTGCAACCTCCTCTCTTTCTTGTAGTATTCATTTTGGTAAATCCTGCTTCTTCTAAAGGAACTGTTAAAATGTACAATCTATTTGCCAACTTATCTTTATTTTTCAATAAAATAGATATTTTTTGTAGAATTTCAAAATGACCCTATTCCAGGCGAGCTAAGTTTCTATTTTAAAAAATACATTCCACACATTGGTGGAAATATTATTTGCTCCCCTCTTTTTTTGTCATAATGAATAGAAATTAAGCAATCAAGGTTTATATTTGATAGGACAAGGTTGCAGTAAAGGAACTCTATTGGAAAATATCCAACTCAGTATAAGCAGTGTCATTTAAAATATGTGAGCTAGGTTCATTAACTAACTTACTAGCTTACTAACGCTACTTATCAACATTTACAATTTCTGTTGCTAATAATGTGATAGCTACAGTATAAATTGTAATGACAGAAGTCAATGTTAATAGTAGTTTACCAGTATTTTCCAAAATTATGTACATTAAAAAACATGAAGAGTAAATAATGCTGTCAGAAAAAATAATTTGCACAATAATACATTTACAGCGGTCTTGTATCTAGCTGCCCTTTAACAGTGTTTATTTCTCAGAATGCAAAGCCTAATCATTTAACTAGTGGACTTTGCAGAAAAATATTTCAGAAAGTATCAAGACTGTAATCAACATTCAACTCCAGGCAACAATTTTTCCTATTTAATAGCAAACATTAATAAACATATTTTCTAGAAATGTAATGTGGAAAATAAATAAGAGGAAAGGCCCTACCTGCAAAACAATATTAAACGCACATTTATTTATTAAATGTGCTGCCCATTTTGCCATCAAACAACTCTAGGCACACACATATTTGGGGTGTGTGTGCATGTGTGCACATGCACACATGTTGCACATATAGAAAGATGCAGTAGTAGAGTATCTGTGCTTCTGAAATCTTCTGGAATATGTTGTCTTGTGAGGGTGAAGGTTCGTTCTCCGAGCTTGTGGGATGGTTTCCCCCTCCCAGCAGCAGTTCACTTCCTAATAACCCTGACCTGATGTAACCTCCCCACCACAAGACCCATCACAAGACTCACACCTGACCCATCACAAGACCCTCACTTGACACTCCCACACCTGAAGCCCTTATGAACAGAAGAACACTGACACTGACATCCCCTAAACTCTGCTGAAGATGTTACGTTCAGAAACGAACCCTCAAGCTCAGAGAACGAACCTTCACCTTCATCCTACACCCGAGCTACAGATATTTGTCACTATTGCAAATGTAGCCTTGTATTACTCGATATAATATTTTTCTTGACAGATTGCTTTTTTAGAACTAGACAGATTGTTCCATGCTTTCTAAAACCAATGCCAGATTTGGAAATTCAGTCACAAATCTCAATAGAATAACGTGGTAGGTGCAACCTGAGACTGGCATTGCCATAATTAATCATAACCATAATTAGAGAAGCTCAAACATTGGTTTAGAGACATCTGAAAGTGGAATGTTCATCTTAACTGCCTTTTACAGTGATCTGGTAGTTACAGAACTGTAGGACCCAAAGCAAACAGTTTTCCTCTCTGTCAGAATCATGAGAGCATGGTTTGTTAGCATACTTTGAAGTAAAGTAAAACAATTTTCCTAAAGAGGCATGGTCTACCACCCACAGGATCTATCTGGCTGCCTTACGTACAGCCCTCCAAAAGCCCCCATGTTGCAGCCAAATGTTAATGTTTATCATAACGAGTGGGTTATGAAATACAACGATAGCAATTATATGAACTATACTTCTTCCTATATTGATTGTAAAGAAATTGAATCAAATTGAGGTTTTGTACAGGCTTTTCACACTTTTTTGTGCCAGGCACATATACTTTTGCAATTCTAAATCTGACACATTATTCAATGGCCAGTGCAGCCCATAGTTTGAAAAGGATTTGCATATCCTAATCATAACAGGAGGCCATATGTAGCCATTTGGCTTTAAAACCTCCAAATCAAGAGTTGCACCCACACACAATAAAACACGTGCCAAGCATGATTAAGATTCAGTTACTTTATATAACAGAAGATACAGCATTTGGAGACAGTTCCATCAAGGTTTGCTTTCAGAAAGTCTTGTCCTAGAAAAAACACTCCATTTTTTCACCCACAGGATCTTTCTACTTTTGAAGATGTTCTCAGTAGGAGACCTAGCAAAGCATCATCTTCCATGTAATAAAATTAAGCAAGGAATGGAAACTGTATCAATCATAGTGAGCTAGATGTACCAATGGTTCGATTCTATATTAGACAGCTTTCAATATTTGTAATGTAGATCATACAATTCTTTTTCTTTATTCAGCAAGTATGCATGATTCAGTATAAATTAAAGGGACCGTTTAAAAAACTTTCAAACTAGAAAAAATAATCAGTAATGATTCTGGGCCAGATGAGAATCTCGATCTCTTTACCTGGTCTATGAGCCTTTGAGAATGCTGATTGCTATTCTTCACCATTCAGCAGATCAGTTGTGAACAAATAACTAGTTTCAGGCTGCCAAGATATTAGGAAATCAGGACTCTTCAATAGAAATACTAGAAGGAGAAGGCTTGTTATTTTTGTGTTTTCTTCCCAGTGATCTTTGTTCCAGAGAACATGTTAAGACAAAGAATATATGTTATGGTTGCCAGTGAAGATCCAAAGCTTACTAAGCAATCAGTGTGAGCCTTATATGCAGATATGTATAACAATTTAATCAATTAACATCCAGAAATTATACATTAGTTTATATATGATTTATATTTAGGTCATCATCTTTAGAGCAGCATAGTGACCTAGTGGTAAATACACTCATTTCCCATTTGGAAGGTTGAGAGTTCAATCGTAGGTAGCAGCAGATGTTTCTGTCCTAGGGCGCAAATAAAAAATATCTGCTGTGAATTCTGTGTAAGTGTCAAGAAGGGCATCTGGCCATCAAATGCTCAGTTCCATCCAATTGCCCTAATTGTACCCCAAATAGGGACTAGGGTACAGAGTCATAAAAAGAGAGGTTTTTTAAAACATATTTGAATCATCTTTCCTTGCATTTGGAGGAATATTACTAATCAAGATGAGTTTAGGTCATTACAGCCTAGACCAGTGGTTTCCAACCTGTGGTACGCAGACCCCTGGAACGCCATGATATTGTCACAGGAGGTTCGCAAATGCTTGAAGAAATGTTATGATTTAAATCTTGAGTTAAGTTTTGGGGGTCCATGACCATGTTCTGTGGCCACTAAAGGTATTTAAAGGGGCTCTGTGATGAAGAAAAGTTTGAGAACCACTGCCCTAGACTGCTTATGATTAGTAACATGGATAAATTTGTGCTGAAACAGCTGAACATTTTTCATTGTCGCTCAGCCATATATGAAACCATTCTTTTAGGGATTTATTTTGCCAGCACAAATCAGTTCATAGTTTGTTTTTCCAAAGGTTTGCTATTATTGGAAATGTCTTTGAATGTGAACATAGAGGATATCACATTGGCCAAAGACGCATGCAGACACACAAACAAACAAACAAAAACCACCAAAGATCTTAACCCTTTCATGGAGCATTCTTTTATGCCCCACGTTATGGATATTATTCTAATAAATTTTACTACAGGTATTTAATAACTGCACAGTGACTTCACCATCTATAAATGGATTATATATTCCCAATGAAAGTATTACATTGATAGAACAATTGACAACTTCATGGCTTTCTAACAGTCTTATTACCCCAGAAAACAATAAATATAATCCTTACTCTTTCTCATCCATATAACAACTGTGGAAAGAAAAGCTATAAAAGTCCCATATTTTATAGTGTTCAGCGAGCACAGATCTGTTACCATGGAAACAACTTTGACAAAAAGACATATGCATGTTCATTTACAAGTAGCATTTCAGAAAGAGAGGTAACCTATTCTGGGCTGCTATTCTTCTTCCATCTATTCTGCTAAATGAAGAAAAATGTCCAAGTCCATGATATCTTACTGCAGGTTGGAGTGATTGCAATTTGGTGAAGACTGCACATCATTCAGATATTCTGATTCTTCATTGTATAATGTTTCTGCATAGTGAACTTTAGTCCATGATTATAATAAAGATGCCTTAAACAGTCTTATTAACCATGATTCTGTTAGGTAGCTATGTGTTCTCCTTAGTACCGCTGTCTGGACAAAGCATTCTACGTTCCATCCCAGTTTAAAGAGGAAATTTAAAATCTATGCTTTTTTTTTAATATAAGCTGACATAATCTATAATTGGTTGGATTATACTTCAGATCTTTATTATTTTATTTCATTTGTTCTGGCAGGCCATAATTTAACCACAAGTATTTACTGTTAATCAGTTATGTATGCACAAATTATTAATAGTTCTGCTCTAAAGGTGTTAGTCCTCTAGTCTGAATTCTTCTCAGCAGTTGTAGCTTTCAGGTGGCAATCACAACTTTGACATTTAAGATAAGTATCAGCCTTTCACAGTTATTTTCAATTCATACGGATTACTCAAGAGCAATGTTAATTATGAGAGAGAGATGGTGGTGTGTTACTTGAATTTGAGTTACCTCCACATATTTGATCTTAAGAATTAAGGTGATCAGTTCAGATCAAGAAGGCTCAGAGGATGATTTTAAACATTGAAGATCAATTTGGGTTATGCTTATGTCTACTCCCAGTTTTGGAATAATAGAAATGTAATCCTATATATAATTACAGGTAGTCCCCAAGGTACGAGCCTAATAGAGCCTGCCCATTAGGCTCGTAATCGTCAAATGAATCAAACTCAATATTACAACATTTTAAAATCAAACTCATTAATTGAATCAAATGGGTCATTAAATGAACGAAGATTTGATTTACTATTTCCTCCAATGGCTGCCTGAAATGAGAGACTTTTCCCGCCGCTGCTGCAGACTGTTTCCAGCCGCAAATCAGCTGTTTCCGGTTTCAGTAACCACAGTACTTGTAAACTGTAAAAAAAAAAAGCCATTTGTTGCTAGGCAGCTCAAGCTTCTTCAGAGGGGGGTGGAGAACTCTACGATTGCAGCTGCCACTAAAGTAATTAGCTTAAGTGTCTCCAGTTTACAGAAATCTGCAATTGCTTTAAAACACACACAAAAACACTTGCCGGCCATTAGCTTAAGCGTCTCCAGCCAGCTGCAAAAATCTCGCTTGGCCACTTCTGGCTTCTCATAGGCCCGAACTGTCCCAGGCAAGTCACAGAGTTAAAATGGCCACCGCCACAGCCGAATCCAAGTCACATGGCTAGAGAGGCCTGTTTTTGATCGCAATTTTTAATTTTTAATGTAAGTACCCTTTCTGAATAACCTCATTTTTGTGAAATATCGCTAAACACCCGTATCTGGGGGATTACCTGTATGTAGAAGTAGATCTTGCTGGTTCCAGTGAATTTGCTTCTATTAAATGTTCAAAGGACCAGAGCCTACTTGGAAAATAATAGAAAACTGTACTTTTTCCCCCTTTCAGGGTTAATAAAAATGCAGAAATGCTGCTTAAAAAGTACTCGTGTAAACAGTAGAGAACAACTATTTGTTCTTGTAGCCCCAAGCTTTGCATAATTGTGCTAATTAATAGGAAAAGAGAGGGGGGCATTTCATTGAGACAGAGAACCTTCTAAGAGTATTTTTGTTTTCAACTGCATTTCATGCAGAAGACGTGTTAATCTGATGAATATTGTTTACTTACAAATCGATTTTGTTTCTCCCTGCCTGAGCATGAGAGATATCTCCATTAGGGCTATGCAACTTTATTTGGATTGTGGGCCACAATTGCCTCTGAATGACATAATAGGAGTCACACAGAGGCTACAAAAAGTAGATGCCATGTTTTAAGTCCCAGAGTCAGGATAAAAACTGTATTTAACAAAAACCTAAATTAAATACACATTATTTCTTTTCATATATTGAATAATTTCTCATTCTGATATTAAAAGTTACAGCTTTTATAGGGATCTAGAGGACATATCCAAGGCTCAGGGATTGGATACAGCCCTGGTCTCACATGTAAATCCCTGATCTATCTTATGGTCTGTTTTTTTCCAAAATCTTTCATGCTTGCATGATTGCCCCTCCTTATCTTCTTCGGTGTAGCTGTGTAAGGGAATTAGGGTACATAGCTTTTAAATTGATTAAATATTTATGTTACACCATAAGAAAATTGGAATAGTCCTGCTAGATCAGGCCAAAGCACATCTTATTCCAGTATTCTGTTTCATACAGAAGCCAACTAGTTGATTCTCTCAAGAAATGCAAACATACATTTCTCCTGTTGTTCCTCTGCAGGTATATTTAGAAGCATGCAATGTGCCAAATTTGGAAGAAATAACAAGACTTGAGCTTAATACAATAGCTCATGATAGAGGTGCCCACTATCAAATTTCATTCCATCTTAGACAATAATAGAGGTTTCCAGAACCCTTAATCTTTAGGCCAATTTCGTAGTTTGATTTAGGAGAATTCTCCTGCTTACAATTTGGGTAGATTATAATCTGATATATATACCCGTGTTTCCCTGAAAATAAGACCGAGTTATATATATTTTTTTAACCAAAAGACCCATTAGGTCTTATTTTCGGGGGATGTCTTACATTACAGCAGGCTGTAATATCCAATCAATCAATTCCAACTTCTCACGAAAAAAAAAGATCTCGCGAAGTTGGAATTGATTGATTGAACTTTTTTTTTTTACTCCCACAAACTTATTTTGTTTGTGGGACAGTACACAGCGGTGGAGGAACACAATGGAAGAACCCGTCAGAGCTGGAAAGGTTAGAAAAGAAATGCTTTGGCATCGAGGGCATCTGGGCGGTGGTGGGTGGGCCTAGCTCTCCAGCTCCGCGGTGGCAGAGAAATGTGAAGGAGCTAGAAAGCAGGCACTTTCCAGCTCCGGTGCTCCACCTGCTATTTCAGTGGCTATGTGGGCAGAGCTGCAAAGAGGGCTCGGAAGGGGAGTGAAAGGGAAGATGGTGGGACAGGTGAGGGGGGATCTGTTCCACGGCGCCCCACTGATTCTACAGCTGCTTTCGGTCAAGCCACATTGAATCCACCAAAGCCGCTGCCAAAATGCTTGGCAGATCCCTCCGATTGGACCCACGCAGCACCTTCTTTCCAGCTCCAACGCATTCCTCCGCCACCATGTGCAGTCCCACAAACAAAAGAAGTTTGTAGTACTAAAAAAAAAGTTCAATCAATTCCAACTTCACGAGATTTTTTTTTTTGCGAGAAGTTGGAATTGATTGATTGAAGCTGGAAAGAAGGGTCTGATTGGGGGGGGATCTGCCAAGCATCTTGGCAGTGGCTTTGGTGGGCGTTGACACAGCTCGGCTGAAAGCAGCTGCAGAACCAGTGGGGTGGCGTTAGAGGGAACCAATAAGTGGGGTGTGTGGGTCAGATCCCCCTCCCCCAATGGCTTCGCCTTGTGGCAGTAGCACTGGCAGCTCCCCCCTCACCTCGTGTCTATAGTACAGTAGCAACCAGACAGAATCGGTGGTCGGTTGGCTGCGCAGGCTCTTAAGTAGGACTTACTTTTGGGGTAGGGCTTATATTAGGCCTACCCCCGAAACTCAAGCTAGAGCTTATTTTCGGGGTAGGCCTTACTTTCAGGGAAACATGGGTATGTATATGTATTCTCTGGAGACAAAGCTGCTTCTCCCAAGTTTCCAAATTAATGGATATTTGGCAGTCATCTGATGGCTTTGAATGGTGGAAATATGTTTACATAATGGCCATCCCTTGCCTGGGAAAGCATTGATTCTTGCCTTGCCAGCCTCAACCCTGACATTCGCAATCTTACTTGAATTTGTCCAATCCTCTTTTAAAACAATTCAAGTTAGTGTCCATCTGTTAGATTAATGATCTGCTGTTTGAAGAAGTAGATTTCTTCCCTCTGTTCTAAATTTCCTTCTAATAAGCTTGATTGATTGATTTCTGGTTCTAACATTTTGAAAGAGGAAAGAAAAAATCCATACTTTCTTCACGTCATGTGTTATTTGTACACGTCAATCATGTTCTCCTTCAATCCCCCAAAGTGTCACAAACTTTCTCAGTCTTTTCTAATAAGAAAAATGTTTGGGTCCTCTAATAGTTTTGGTTGCTTCCTTTTGTAATTTTCCCAGTTTGGTTATATATTGTTTTATAAAAGTGGCGACTAGTGTGTCCGAATGCACACATAACATAGATTTCAATAGGAGAGATATATTGTTAGCTACTTTATTTTAGTCCCTTTCCTAATGATCTAAAGGATGAAATTTGCATTTTTCAGCACTTACTTAGTCAACATTTTCACTAACTGAAATCTCATCAGTACACATGAAAAGCTTGAGTGTGTGTGTGTAATGTGCATCATTCTATATTTACATAAATCAAACTCCATTTGCCATTTAATTCACAATGTTTAAAGAGATCATTCTGGAGCTTGTATAGTTTGGTATTATCCATTATCCACAAACTTAACCAGCTCACTGCTTATCCAATTAGTCAAAATAATTTATGAACAAGTTTAAAAGCGCTAGTCCCACCATAAAAAAATTTCAACTGAAAGAGCTCATTTCTTACTAACTTTCCTAGAGAAAATTCCCAATTATTCTTACTATTTATACAGTTAGCAATCCATAAAAAGCATAGGTTTTTGTTCCTTATTCAGAAGTCTTTGATGAGAAACTTGTCAGACATTTTGAAAATCCAAGAATATAGTGTCAGCAACTTCTATCCCCATAACTCTCAAAAGAATACTGGAAAGGTTGATCATTCAGTTTTGCAAAAACTATCATTCTTTAGCAAGTCTTGTCCATCAATATGCTTAGTTTGTTTTTCTCTTGGTTAGTGCTTTCACCAAATTACCCAAACATATGTGTTCCTTTTTTAAAATAGATTTCATTGGCTAGTTCCAGATCCCCAACATTAAGCCCAGTTTGAGGTTACATATTATGTCAGTAGTTTAACCTCTTTAGGAACTCTCAGATAGATTCATGTAAAATTTAAAAAAATGGTTTTAAAAACTTTCCTTATACTATGGAGAAATTTGGCAGTCAAACCCATTATCTCAAATCAGACAGGATGAACTTTGTTTGCTAATTCTGACTTGTTAACAATTATAGTTTAAATTAAGAATTATTTCAAATTCAGAAGTAATGTGGAATCCCAAGTCATTCAAAAAGGTAAAGCTATGCACCAAGCCTCATAACCATACTAAGGAAGGGGAAAAATGCAAGACCAAAACTGTTGTTCAGGTACATAGTAAGAAAGTATGATTTGCCATTGCATGTGAAGCAGACCTTTTGATTTTCAGTCATATATAGCTGACTTTTCTAAATTATATCACATTACTATTGCTCTATTGATATGAGTAGGCAATGTTTTTAAAATAGTCTTTGAAAGTATTTCTTATGTAGGTATACTTTGTTGAAGCTATACTGAATACCCATACAATGTCAGGATATATATAGACACATAGGACTTGGCTATAATCACAAACAGATCTTGTGATACAGTATTTCATGGCTTAGTTTGACTACTCAGCTAGACTGGCAGAAGACTTACTAAAAACAGTCAATTAGATTAATATCTTTAGAACAGAAGCTATATACAACAGTTGATTGCTCATTGCGAGTGAGAATATAGTTTTGAAGTTTAAACTTATTTGTTTTTCTGAATTAGCTGCTATTCGACACAATGCCTCATGGCCTTGAAGCTGAGTGGTTTTATATATATATATACAAAAAAGCCATCTTTGACCAGGAAATGCTGTTCCCACTTCAATCTTCATAAACATTTTTTTTAAAGTATATAAAATTGCTAGCATTTCAAAACTTAAGATTTCAGTGGAGCTTCAAATATGTTTAATCAGCAGTTTGATTTCAGCTAGTATTATTTCTAAAATCAGCTTGTTCAAACTGGTGGCTTCCAATTATATTGAACTGAGTCAGTATAGTTCACATAGAATTGAAACATTAGTCAACAACTGACTATGGAATTCTCAACAACTAAAAGTTAGCATTAATTGTTAAAAGTCTCTGTAATGTTTTCCTCCTGAGTTTTCATTTGCTAATACGTTTAAAAATTCAGGCTACATGTGAGAACTGCCTAAGTACAGGATACATTGCACTTGATTTCATTCATTTCAGCAGTTTTAAACAGAGCTCCTATGCACAATGTAATTTTCACATATTATTGATTACCAATTTCAAGGATTTAAAAGACACCTACCATTTTAATCAGGTAGTTGTAAAATTACAATAATTTTCACATGTAATGTTCCTTTGAGATTTTATTTATCAGTTATGCTTGGTTGGTCTGGCACTGCCATATGTCTTGAGTTCTGATTTACTTAGTTTCAAGCCAGATTTCTCCTGTGAGGGCATTCCAGTTCATGAAGTCTTTAAAAGCAGAGAGAATTCTTTCCTTTGGGTTGGAAGAAAAATGGGGAATTATGTGTTATGCACAACACCAATCTTAATGTGTATGACTCATGATTGTACCTCTGGGGCACTACTGTAATAAATAGATCCAACTTTGTCATATTTCATATTTTTTCTTGCTGTTGTGTCTTGGCATTCTGCTACCCTGTTCCTCAAACCTTTATAAGCTAGGGAGCAAGGGCTCATGAGATATGCAGTTCCATAACAGTCAAATAAATAAAAACTTTTGTGTATGTATGTATTTAGGATCCTATAGATTAGTCAGTGATTAGCTTCATAGAACTTTGGTTTTGAACGAGAGGCAGAAGGCAGGCATTCAGTCTAGGAAAGAAAGCAAAATGTTCCCAAATCCCACACACACAAATGTGGCTGGACTGCAAGTCCTGAGAGAAGATTTGCTGATTCAAGTTTAGTTCTGGGGAAAGGAGGAAATGTTGGCTTTGGTTAAATTCAGAAAAAAATGTGGAAAGGTTCAAGAAGAGGTGCTGGTGTTTTAAATATTTTAACAATTCTCCCAGGAACCCTAGAATTTATGCAAAGGGGGTGGGAGGATGGAGATCCGTGAAATGATCTGTGTTTGGGAGAGATACCCTGCAATTTATGCATATCATATCATATAATCAGCATCCTTCTGTCAAATGTACATGCTTTACCTCTGATAGTCAACATACACTATTCCTGGCTCAGCCTGCTTTTCATACAGCATCCCTATTTTGGACCTACTTAGAAGAAAAAGGTTTTATGTATCCCCAAAAAGTTACATACAAATGAAACATAAGATTTCCATCTATACCTCTCCCATCTGCAGTCTTTAGTGGTAATCAAAGATGAATGTTTGCCATTCTGATCCTTGGTGAAAATTCAGAGTTGGTAAAACCTAAAGCAGCTTCAGTGGTATGTGGCTCATGCATTGAAGAAATACTCATTTGGCCTTAAAAATTATCTCAAAGTGCTTTCTGCTCTTCTCATAATCTTTTTTTTAATGTCTTTTCTCTCTAAATCTATATTCTTTTTAAAAGATGAAATATGGCAGTTTAGGATGTGCTTTTAGCATTCTTTGTATCTCCATCTTCACATTGCCTAGCAATCTCCAAAAGTTCTTCAATAACCTGAAATACAGTTTTTTCCCAGGAAACCCTTGCTTTGTACCGAATAAAATGTAATTTGTCTTTACAGAGGGAAATCTATCAAAAGATGTGTAATTTGGCAGGTATGGTTCAATAAGCACTTAACAAAGCAGGAATTACATCCAACTGTTATCTAGAAGGAAAAAAATCATGCTGACATTAAAACTGAGTCACAGAAAAGTATTCTTCAAGACAATTAAATAACTACTCTATTATCATTTAAGAGAATCTAAATCCAGATTCCTTGTATATATGGCTTTGTAGAATGTGGTAATTTCTAATTTGAAATAACTTCAAAACACTGTAAAAAGCCTAAATAATTTCAGTAACAAATGCTAATCTCTATTTCTAAAACAGCCTTCCCTAACCTGATACCAGCAGTTAGGCTGTGACTTCCCAAGCAACATCAGGACATCTGGTTTAGAACAGAGTTCTAAATAGTGGAAGGACAACAGTGATATTCAACCGATAAAACCATTTAGTACAGTATTCCCTTTTATACCCATATCCTATTTTCACAATCTATGAAACAACAAACTTTCCAATGTACATCCCTTAGTGTCTGATGTACTGCACAGAGAGCTCTGCTTAATTATCGTATCTAATAATGTTCACAGTGTAGGGCAGTATCTCTTTGACTTACACTAATGCCCCCCCCCCCAAAGATATAGTACTTAGCTGGGAGTCTGCTATGTGATCCCAGGGCTCTTACCTGACTGGTAAGGTAAAAGGAACCATTTCTGTATTGTTGCCAGGAAAACAGTATGGATGACCTTAAGTAGTCACCAGGTGTCAATCTTGTCTTAAAGAAAGTCACATTTATCTGAAAAGTGGTTGGTAAACTTACTGTAGAGCCAATTGTTAGGTGATGTTCTAAATCTAAAGACAAGGGATCACATTCTGGAACAATAGATTTCTTAAGCAATGTACTGTGAGATTTCTTATCTGAAATAAACTGAATGCTGAGTGATTTCACTAGTGACCTTAGATTTTAATATTAGGTACCGATAGAAAAATACCGGTAGTATTTTTCATTGCTCTAAATTATTGTGTTTGTTGTTTTTTTTTAAAAAAAAACCCAGCTGCTTTTCCATAAGGAACATATTTTAACACAACTCATTCTGTATTTTCTATTTTTATTTATTTTTTGTTTCAATATTTACTTACTGGTATTGGCATTTTTTCTGCCCATTTTCCATGGGTTTTTAAAAATGTTTTGTTTGTTTGAAAACTGATTCTTTCACTGAAGGATCAAGTATCATCCAAAAATTGGATATCATCATCTTGCCATCTAGACTTTTGCAAAGTGAGTATTTACCTGCAGTAAAACAAGTTTAATTAAAATCAGAAAATAAGCATCCATTTTCATTCAGAATGTTTTTCATGCAATTTACATGATATTTGTAAATATTGATTACAAAGGAAAACAAAATGTAAATTCAAAGACCAAGAAAATTTTAAATGAAATCAGATATTAGCTGATAGAACTTAACTTTGTCATGAACTTAAAATAACTATAAATTAAATTAACTGTTCAGGTCATGAGTGATTTGCAGTTATGCTAGCACATTATTTGCATTAATTTTAGTAACCCTCATAACTATAATTAATACTACCATAACTTTACTAACAAATTACAAGTTTCACTTTTCATCCCTTTTGCAGAACTAAATTAACAAACTATCCATGGGCTTTCTGTTTAGCTATATCAAGCTATGTTCAAATATATATTAATTGCAACTTTACATGCTCTTATGAAGTATCAGCTCCTTTTTCTAGATGACAATTAAATTGGATTATTTGGAACTGTATCTCACCTATATTAGTTTTGGGTATACTCAGCTGCCTCTCTTCACCTGCTATCACTTTTTATTACTTCTGATAGTGATTGCTAAATCTATCATGGGCTATGTATTTGGAGAATCCCAGGCTTGTAGATCTATCTATAAAGACTCGCTGGAATTTTTAAATTATTTTTTTGTCCCATCTGTTAAGAGCTTTTTTGATGTTCTATTTCATGCACCCCTATTTTTATCCCATATTTTATCTGCTTCCGCCATTTTCTATTTTGCTTTAGTTCCACTCAACCAGAAGTGTGGCAATGCTCACTGCCTGTTTGTCTTCAATTTTGACTATCTGCAGTAAAAGAACAAAAGTATTTATTAGTGTAGTTTTAACGTAATCTGTATTGCATCAACAATAAGTCCTAAAAATTATCCATGCAGTAAACTAAAATGCTGTATTTATGGCCATTTACTCTCAAGTGGTTTACAGCATTTTCTAGCATCACCCAGCCAACACTGTGAAAAACTTGCTATTAATTATATGTGAAAAACTTGCTATTAATTATATCAGCAAAATATTTGGATCACTGTAAAAAATGCTCTAAGACACTAGTGTGGATACTATTCATTTTTTAAATGAGGAAGTTCATAAGTTCATTTTCCTTAATTTACCAATGTACACTAGCTTTGGAAAATAATCAAAACAATCATTATATAACAGTGGAAGATATTTATACCCTGATCTGCAGCAAAGGGCGGCTTGTCAGCATTTTACATTTGAATTAGGTATTTTAGATTTTTAAATAGTATGGAAAAATGTTTTAGAATTGTTCTGCTTTCTATATTTCTTTAAGCTCTTTTTCCTTTTTAAATTATTTCAGTGCTACATTATGTTTTATATTGTTTATATACTTGTGTATGTGTGTACTTAATTAATTTGGTATCAAAACAAAATATAATATATAAAAATAAAAAACTTGATAACAAACAAATAAAATAGCCTCTATGAAATCACAAAGGAAAAATAATGTTGAATTGGTGAAGATCAGTTCAATTCTACAATAAACAGAGTAACTGAAGAATTGTTACATCTTAAAATTTGATTTCTGAGTACACATAATGATGGAAGCAACAATCATAAGCTAAAATCCATTTCACAATAACTCTTTATGTGAAAATACCTCAAATGAGCACAAACTAAAAATCATCATATTGAAGACTTCCATACAAGTTATTTGTTTTGGGGGAAAAAATACAATCTAGCTTGCAGTAAGCGAACTTGTGGAAAATTATAAACTGAAGTTGCCAATAAAGCCAACTGCATTTTCTTGGAGATGTTGCCAGAAAATAAGGCAAAACCACCATTTTGTAAATCGAATAATATTCAATTAAAAAAGTTAACGTGCATGCAACCTGAAATAACTATTGTTATATTATATAGTGTTTATTTTACAAATATAATTAAGATTAAAGTCTTACAACTGAATC
This sequence comes from Azemiops feae, assembly GCA_023970755.1. NCBI lineage: Eukaryota > Metazoa > Chordata > Lepidosauria > Squamata > Viperidae > Azemiops > Azemiops feae. The sequence goes on from JALGBA010002654.1 coordinate 106,592, forward strand.
TTTAAAACATTTCTACTGAAATCTCATAAGACCAAATGAAATCTTAAACATACCATCCAGCTGCTTATTTTACTCCACAGAGAAAAATATGCTATAAAATAATGCCATTTCATGAAAAATCAAACTTAGCCCCAGTAAATTACAAGGTTTAATTTCCTTACACTCTAAAGTAAAATTGTCTCAGTTTATTTGCTGGATTTGGCTGTCTTCTGCTACTTATGATGAAGGAATACATACAGTTGTCACAGTGGACCTTGAATATTATAATTTGATTAATTAGGAGTATATCTCAGGCTAAATACGTATCTATGGCCAAAGCTTAACTGGAACTGACAAAATTGCTCTTTCATTTTTTCCTCTTGAGAGTCCAATGTCCTAATTCAACTATAATAATAATAATAATAATTAGTACTGATTTTGCAATTACAATTAACAAATGACCCCAAATGCATTTGCAGTTTCAAAGTGCACTTGTCATATTCAAAAAGGTCATATGAATATTATGATGCAAATCATAATAAGAGGAAATGTATTTGCACACCTCTCTCCATAATTTTCTCTGGATTGACTGGGAAGCAATTAGAAAAAAAATGGATTATTGTTTTGAACAATTTCATAATAATGTGCAGGAAAACATTAAAAATATAAAGCCTATAAATTATTTAAAATGTACAAATAATTGCTGTATTTAAGTTATTGCTATAACTTAAATTACATAATGTATGACTGTTTTTTTCAATTTATCCAGGTTGAACCCTAATTTTTCAAATTTAACTTAGAATCAATATTCTGAATTAGCAGAATCTTACTTGAATGTACATTTAGTTGGCAATTGTCTCAAAGAGGTTTTTAATAAATGGGGTAGGGGGCTTTAGGTTAAATATGCTTATTATAAATTACATACAACCAAGAATTCTGCACACAATGTACTCCTCATCTGCAATCTATTAATGATAGTTTTCTTGTTACTAGGAAAAGGGAGATAAAACAAGAGACCACACCAGAAATTAGATAGCCTTATCCATGTAGCATCCCCTAGATATGCTGCAACTGTTGAATTCTTTGCCATATTTAGGTTGGAGTAGGCAGTTTTATCAATCTTTTCAACTTTTGACTTACCAAATTAGAAAAATAAAAGAATGATTATCCATCATTCCACAGTGTGTTTTGTATTGAAAGTTGAGGATAAAGGGAGGCCCTAATGCTGTTTCTTCCTCTATTTGATTTGTACTTGCAAAATCACTTTGATAGAAAAATACCATGCAAAGTCTGGACACTTCAGCAAAGAAAATCTATATTAAAGTTTGAACAGATTTACACAAGAAATCACACAGTATCTAATAAGAACCAACCACACACACACACACACACAGTAAAAGAGTGCCTAAAATTCAGATCCACCAAATATTGTGTTAACAAATTTAAGTCCTGTCAAAAAGTTTTTTAGTAAATTTACATTTGCAAAGACAAATTTGTATTCGTATACAAATAACTTACAACTACTGCAAAGTGCACTGGACTTCTGTGTGGGTTGCTAAAAAGAGTTTCTTTTTAAATATATAAAGCGAATACACAGGTTCTGGTCATTTCATCAGATATGAATTTGAGCACATTATAAATGTACCTATAAACTCTCATAGCTAAACTAACTAGAAGCAGGTATAGGTTGCTTTTCAAAAGAATTACTGGCAAGAAATCAATCCAGTTTGAAGATTTCTACCTAACTCCAGCCTTCTATATCCAACATTAAGAAGATGGCTTTAACGTAAAATTTTACAAAATAGATTCCTTTTAACATTAAAAAAAATCAATTTATAGCAACATTCCCAATCCAGAGCCCCACAACGATACAACCCGGGTCATATCGGACCAGATGCAGGAGGAAGGCGGTCATTTTGCTGCAGCTGTTCCAGATGTTGTCGAGGTGGGGGCATTCCTCCGCTGCTCCATGCCGTTGGGCAAAAAGCCGGCGATGATGGGCACTGGCCAGATGAGGGCGGCCACGCTCCACACAATGATGACCAGAGTCATGAAACAGGCCACCAGGGTGGACTCGATGGGCTTGCGGTTCATCCTCCAGCCGGGATCTCCCTTGAGATCCTCCAAGCTGAAATCCAGACAGCAAAAGTGGAGGCGCTCCCCTTGCTGCCAAGGCTGTCCGTAGTCCGGAGTGGACCAGGAATAGAGGGTAGCCGAAGGAGGAGACGACGCGGCTGGGTTGGAGGCGCCCGGACGAAGGCGGCCGACGCGCCTACCTCGCGCCCAGCTGCAGCCCACGCATAGGCGGAGGTCTTGCTGGACGCCACCAGCTGCCAGCCCGATATGCTCGATGAGCAAGGGCGGCCCGACGCGGTGAAAGGCGGCCGAGAAAAAGGCGCGCCCGCCGGGGCCACTCGTGGAGAAGAGCACGAGGTCACACTGGAAGCCCAGCGGGCTCCAGCGCACCAGCAATGAGCCCAGCATCTGTCTCTGCACGCTGATGTTGCACGCCGGCTCCTCACGGGGCTGCTGCTGCTGAGGCGCGGGGCGGGGTGACCCAGGTGAAGGGGTAGCTACAGCCGCCGCCGCCGCCTTGACGGCCTCTCCTCGCCCTTCCTCGATCTCGGTCGGAAACGCGCCCCCATTTACAAAGGATTTGGGGGAGGAAGAGGAGTTGAGAGGCGGCAGGGTGAGTCCTGTCGGCTCCTTTCGTCCGGATTCTGAAGAAGCCGAGGGAGACCAGCCTCGGCAGGGAAAGGATGGCGCTAAAACCACCAACAGTGCCGGGAGAAAGGGCAGCAGCATGGCACGGGCTTAGAGGAATGCCCGAGGAGGGGAACGAGATTGCATGGCGCTGCTACGGCGACGGCTGTCGGTTTCCATTTAGGAAGCGCGAGCGAGGCTGGCCGCGAGAAAAGGGAGTGGCGGAGAGGGGGTGGAGGCGAGTGCGCGCGTGGGGGCGAAGAGCAGAGAGCGCCAGAAACGGCGGCGGCGGCGGCAACAGTTCCCACTTTTCCTTTCCTTTGGATTCAACTCTCAGCCGGGGCGACCCCTCCCACTTCGCTCTCAGCAGCCAATGGGCAGCTCCTCTGAATCGCTAATTCCACTGGATCACCGTCCAGGCAGCAGTTCGCTCCCTCTCTCAGTCGCCGCCCAGGATTCCCCTCTGGCTGCCTAGCATTATGAAGGAGTTTCCCTGATTTCGTCACTGTAGGATCTCCCTGCACTCCACCACCCACCCAAAATGAAGCGTCTGGCGCGGGGCTTTTCTTCGGGAAGACAATTCTTACTCCTTGCTTCATCTTTGATGTGTGGGACATCCTCTCTGCCACCCCAAAGGCCGTTTCCACTCACCAATTTTTTCTACTGTAGAGCTTCCACTTCAGTTTTAAATTCGTTTTCCCACCGCAACAACCTCGATACAACCTGTGGGAAGTCAGCCCCCCAGAGAAGGAAATATTAAAAGGGCAGAAAAATATATTTCCTCAAAGGATCTTAAAAGAGGCAGAAAAACATGCCCAGTTTTCTTAATAGCCCCAAGTCTCCCTCCCCCAAGCAGAAACCAGCTCTGTAGAAATGCAGATGTAAATAATCCAGGAAGGTTGGAGGCCCCCAGGTAGAAGATTAAGAAGACAAAGACACCTAAAATCTACATACCCGACCCAAACTCTTTAAGACAGGACATAATAGGATTAACCCACAGATGCCAAAGGGACACAGGTCAAAATACATGACACAGGAAATACAGAGCCTCAAACAGAAACAGGAAACTACTTCAAGAGCCCCAGAGGGTATAAAAACCCACTCCCTACATGTGCTCTCTCTTTTTCTTCCAGAACCATCTTTCTGTCTAGCTCTCCTCTTCAATAAACAGCAACCTTCTTTCTAAAGCAGTTGCCATGTTGTTTATTCCTGGCTTGGACTGAACCATGATGAAGACTTTTCCTTCAACAATTTTTTTCTTCAACAAACCCTTGACGCCATTCATCCCTGGTCCCACCTATCCTCAGCCCAGCATTTAATAGCAGAGTGTGCAAAATCGATGCTGCTCTCAGTCTGTTGCCCCAGATGTGATTATTTCCACAATTGTAGTCAGTTTTCTTCTTTCGGATTACTTGGTCAGCAGCCGTGGTGGCTCTGTGGTTAGAATGCAGTATTGCCAGGAGGAGTTCTACTCTCTCCCAAGGTTGACTCGGCCTTCCATCCTTCTGAGGTTGGAAAAATGAGGACCCAAATTGTTGGGGGCAACAGAGAGTGCTGTAAAACACTATGAAATGGTATATAGGTCTAATTGCTAAGTGCTGTTGCTACCCATTTGCAGAAAAACAAAAGACTAAGTTTAAATATGCAGAGAGAAAAAAGACTAAGTTCAAATTTGGGGCAGATCCAGGCAGCAGCTGTAAAGAGAAAGCCCACTGCAAGATTATGAAGAGGCATGGGCTGCTGTATTGCTGATTGCCACAGTCTAAGCCTAGCTTCCACTGGGAATCCTTCTGATGATGGGATTCCCTAATAGAAACAGTGGACAGTGTTTGATGAGCAGTGGGGAGGCCAAGGGTTCAGTGCACCCTAAATGATAACAGCTATTGACCTAGTCTTTCTCTCAGCCCAGCTTACCACATGGGGTCATTGTGGAAGAGAGTATGTGTGAAATGAGCACTATGTTTCTTGCATTGAGTTTTTGAATGAATATAAATCATGATGATGATGATGATGATGTAGGCAGTCTACCCAATGCTTCCCACTATATATGTATACAGCTAAATAACAGACACAACATGAGGCAGAACAGGAATACAGAGAGAGACCACACATAAATAAATATGGACCAATCCTGATTACTACCTAGGAGCGCACATGCACGCGTGCACACATGCACACACACACACACACACACACACCATTTTGCATTTGTAGTTACATAGAACAAAATAGAGCTACCTTCTATAGCCATTGATGATAAAGGAACTAGAAGGAATTCAGAAAACCAAGATCCACCTGCCTTTTAAATTTAGGATATTTATCTGTACTGCATATAAGCTCCATTGCTTCTCCCAAGCTATGTTACTGACTCTCGCCTTCCCTCATCTATCCAGAACAAAACACAGAAAAAGGATGGTTTTACAAAGCAATAAAAAAAAAATAGAGTTGAGGAATGAGGGGTGGGGGTGGGGGGAAATGCTTGAAAATGTCTATGGGTTCTTTTGTCAATTTCACTGGCTTTCTGGATAATTTTGTTCTTCAGGCCAAAGTCTCTAGAAATAAAATGCGGTAAAGGGTAAGAAAAAGAAGGAAAATAAATTTGCTTTAAAATGAACAAGTAAAAAGTTGAAACCATGCAAAAATAAAATAGCACAAATCAGCATCAGAGAAAAACAGAACAGCCCAGCTCTTCTTAGTTATACTATTCTGTTCTGTGTATGTTTCTCCAGCAGATGATACTACCGGTAGCAGAAGGGAGGAGTGATAATGCCTCTCCTTGTCACTCTTTCCCCTGTTGTTATTAGCATGCCCATAAGCACAACTTGGCTTCATTTGCTACAGAATCAGAATGGACTTGAGGCTTCAGAGAACTGAATTTGTATTTTCAGTGGCTTGGGTTAACACATGGAGAGATGGGTGGCTCTTTAAATCAATCATGAAGAGAAGTGGCCTTGGTCTTCCTATGCCTATTGATGCTTAACCATTGCAATCCTGGATTTCTTCATTTTTTAATTAGCAGATAATATTTTCTATGTAACTTGACATTTCCCTGGGACAAAAATAGCATTCAAACTTTTTGTACAAAGGGTCAAGATGTACAAAGAAGCAGACAATTAAATTTCATAAAAGCAAGGAAAAACCAAAAAATTATTGTGCCCTATGGATAATAAAGTATTCGTACCCCTGCAATGTGACATGACAGAATACAAAAAGGAAGAAATACTTCTTGAATTAGGCCTATAAATAACTGTTCAAACAGCATGTTCAAAATCCATGTTCATGAATATATGATTTTTAAAGTGCACTTTTTATTTTTGGACATTTCCTGTATAAACTGTGATTTGTTTGTTTGTTTGTTTGTTTGTTTGTTTGTTTATTTACCTATTTACTTACTTACTTACTTACTTACTTACTTACTTACTTACTTACTTACTTACTTACTTACTTACTTACTTACTTACTTACTTATTTATTAACATATGCCCCCCTCCACACCTAGAGGCAACTCTAGGCAACTTACAATCATAAAATAAAATAAATGTAAGATGATTAAAGTATGTACATGTTGCTTAACTATAATTCACTCATAATGCTTGTCATCCTCAGCCAGCATGCCTGAAGGGCCATAAGCATTCTGCCTGGCAATAATAAGAACAGTCCTTCAAAACATCTGGAGGGCAGCAAATTGGGAAAGTCTACTGAAGATTTTCCCATGAAGATACCCCACTCAGAACTTGGAGAGCTTGCTTCTTTTAGATCTTCATGAGAAACTGTTAAGGCTGCTGGGCAACTAAAGGGCAGTTATTGTTACTGCATTTGTTACTGCAGTTATTGCATTTAGCTCTTTTTTATAGCAACTATATATAATGGACTGAAACCTATAATCAAATTAATAATATTTTTATTTATTTATTCCATTTACAGATAGTCCTCACTTAACAACTATTTGTTCATTCAAAATTATGACAGTGCTGAATAACTAGTAGTGACCTTTAAGTTACAGCTATTGCAGCGGTCCTGTGATCACATGATCAAAATCTGGGTGGTTTTCAGCCTGGCCACATTTATGACTACAGTGTGTGCTTCAATTCTCCCTCACCCCCCCCCCCATTGTGTTTTCCCCAATCTCTGTCCTTTGGTTGCTCTGCACTCCTTTGCCACTGCTTACATCAGTGCCTCATCAGTAGCAGGAGAAGGAAAACAGAGAAGGTCAACTGGGGGTGGCAGGAGCAGCAGGGATAGAGGGTATTAGAGGGCAGGGGAGGACAGGCTAAAGGGCAGAGATGTGGGGGAAATAGGCAGATGGGGAGAGTTAAGGTGGAAGTGAGTGCAGCAGGCAGGAGAAGTGTATGATCCTGGCTAATGACCACAACAATAACTACCAGGACTGCCATCACTAAGCATCGTGGTCATGTGATGTTTCACTTGCTTTGCTTAATGATGGAAATTCCAATTCTAATTAGGGTGATTAAGTGAGGACTACTGTCGATGCCAAGTGATTCTGGACTCACAGCAATAACACAAAAATACAAAAATACAAAAATTAACCTCCAAAGTACAAAAATTGCTACAAAATAATTACAAGGTAGCAATCAAAGCAAATATTGAACATTACAAACAGGAGTGATAAATACCCAGATCATCCAGTAGGAACCATATGGATCTCAGGGGGGAACCTCATTCCAGAGGATGGGTATTGCCACAGAGAAGACATGTTTTCTAAGACTGGTGGTCCTGAATCACTGTGGACTATAGGTATGTTTGGAATTTGGGTCACATGTGGGTACTTCGTTTCACAAAATAACATCTGGAAAAATATGTAATGTGAGAGATTTCAAAACAGCAGTTTGATGAATGCTGGAATAATTTATCTGCCTATTCATGCCTGTATACATTCCTAGCCTTCCATTAACTTATGAAGTCCAATTGCTGAATTCTCTGTCTGTGTGTGTGTGTCTCTCTCTCTGTGTCTCTCTCTATCCCCCCCCCGTGTGTGTGTATGTGTGTGTGTGTGTGAATGAATGAACTAGATTATACAAAGGGAAATTTGACAAACCCTCTTGCTGCAACATAAAAATGACTCATCTGTTGTTTCCTGAGCATCTAGATGTCTCCACCTTTGTCTTAGTGATCTTCTGTAAGAAGAATATAATAGATTAACATGATTATTGAAGTGGTTGTCTGTGATTATCTCCAATATCCTACCTCAAGACAACATGTGCAAGCAATGAGAGTTTTTTTAATGTGCAGCTGGAAATTACATGCTTCATGACGGTAATTTGGTGGCTCAGTTGTTTTAACTGGTTTTCCCTGAAATCTCCCCATTCAATCTGTATGGATGGGAATTTCTTTCTTAGAGGCTGATGCTCCCATTATGATATTAGAGGAGTTCATAGGTCCTACATGCTCCCTACACCATCTTCTTTCTCAGATTCCACCTTTTCAACAGCACCTCTGACTGCATCTTGGTTGTATAAATCCATTAGAATAGAATCAACATTAGAATAGAATAGAGGTAGAAGGGACCTTGGAAGTCTTCTAGTCCAGCCCCCTGCTCAAGCAGGAGAACCTATACCATTTCAGACAAGTGACTGTCTAGTCTCTTCTTAAAAATCTCCAGTGATGGAGAGCCCACAATTTCTGAAGGCAAGCTGTTCCACTAGTTAATTGTCCTCACTGTTAGGAAGTTTCTCCTTAATTCCAGGTTGCTTCTCTCTTTGGTCAGTTTCTAACCATTGTTTCTTGTCTTGCCTTCTGGTGCTTTGGAGAATAGTTTGACGCCCTCTTTTTTTGTGGCAGCCCCTTAGATACTGGAATATTGTTATCATGTCACCGCTGTTTCTTCCTTTCTTTAGACTAGTCAAACACAAGTCCTGCAGCCGTTCTTCATATGTTTTAGTCTCCAGGTCTTGGATCATCATAGTTGCTCTTCTCTGAACTTTTTCCAAAGTCTCAACATCTTTTTTGTAGTATGGTGACCAAAATTGGTTGCAGTATTCCAGGCGTGGTCTTACTAGGGTTTTATAAAGTGGTACTAATACTTCATGTGATCTTGATTCTATGCCTTTGTTTATACAACCAGGATTGTATTAGCTTTTTTGGCTGTTGCTGCACACTGCTGGCTCATAATGAAGTGATCGTCCACTAGGACTCCAAAGTCCCTCTCACAGCTGCTGTTTTTGAGCCAGGTCTTGCCTAATCTGTACTTAAACCTTTGATTTTTCCTGCCTAAATGTAAAACTTTGCTTTTCGCCATGTTAAAACTCTTTTTGTTGGATAGGGTCCATTGTTCAAGTTTGTCAAGATCTTTTTGGATCCTGAGCTTGTCTTCTGGGGTGTTGGCTATTCCTGCCAGTTTATTGTCATCTGCAGATTTGATGAATTCCCCTTCTATTCCCTCATCTAAGTCATTTATGAAGATATTGAAGAGTACTTTGCCTAATATGGAACCTTGTGGTACCACACTGCTTACTTCTCTCCATGTGGATGTAATATCATTGAGGACTACTTGCTGAGTACGGTTTGTCAGCCAGCTACAGATCCATCTGATGGTGGTGTTGTTGTCTATCCCACCTTTTTCTAGCTTACTAAGCAGCAGGTTGTAGTCTACTTTATCAAATGCCTTACTGAAGTCTAAGTATACTATATCCACAGCATTTTGCTGGTCTATTAATTTAGTCACTTTATCAAAGAATGAAATAAGATTGGTTTGGCATAATCTGTTTTTGACAAACCCGTGCTGGCTACTGGTTGTAACTTTGTTTGCTTCTAGTTGTTCGCTGTTTTTTTATTATCTTTTTCAGGATCTTCCCAGGTATTGATGTTAGACTGATTGGTCTGTAGTTTCCTGTGTCTGTTTTTTTCCTTTCTTGAAGATGGGAACCATACCAGCCCTTTCCCAATCATCAGGTACTTCCCCGGTGCTCCAGGATTTTTAAAAGATATGGTACAATGGTTCTGAGATAACATCTGCCAGCTCCTTCAGAACTCTGGGATGTAATCTGTCGGGTCCTGTTGATTTATATTCATCAAGGTCGGATAGGTGTTCTCTTACCATTTTCTTGCTTATTTTAATTTTTGTTTCTCGTTTGTCTTTTGCAGTAGTTTTTTTTTTGTATGTTGGGCTATAACTACTTTTTGTGTGAAGACTGATGCAAAGAATGAGTTAAGCAGCTCTGCTTTCTCCCTACTGCCTGTTACTTCCTTGCCATCTTCTCTCTTTAGTGGACCTACTGTTTCCTTGCCTTTTTTCTTGTTATTAATATGTTGAAAGAAACTTTTTTTTATTGTCCTTGATTTCTGTTGCAAGTCTTCGTTCATTCTGAACCTTTGCTTTCCTGACTTCATCTTTGCATCTTCTGGCTTTCTGCTGATAATCAGCCTTAGTTATATGTCCCTCTTTCCATTTTTTGTACTTGTCCTTTTTGTCTTTCAGTTTGTCAGAAAGAGCTTTGTGCAGCTATTCTTGAATTTCTTGTTTTTCTTTTCAGTGGTATTGTGTTGGACTGGACTTTTATGATAATATTTTTCAGAGTTTCCCATGCTTCTTGAGTTGTTTTCCCCTTTAGGATTTTCGTCCATGGAATCTTTCCTAGGTTCTCTCTGAGTTTGTTAAAATCAGTTCTTTTGAAGTTTTAAGACCCTGGTTGGATTATTTTCTATTGTTTGTGTTTGCATTATATTGAATTTCAGCATGACGTGGTCAGTTTCACCCAAGGTTCTGGCAACTTCAACTCCTTCTATCTCTTCTTCTCAATTAGTAAGGATTAGTTCCAGTATAGCTTTACTTTTAGTTCCCTCCTCTACCTTTTGGATGATAAAGTTGTCGGCTAGGTTGGTTAAGAATCTGTTTGATCTCCCACTCGTTGCAGAGTTTGTCTCTCAGTTGATGTCTGGATAGTTGAAGTCTCCCATTACTACTGTGGTATGCTTCCTACATATGTTTGTTAACTGGTTGGCAAAAAGTTCATCTATTTCTTCTGATTGGTTGGGTGGCCTGTAATGTCACCCAACCTATGGCAATGTCACTTTTTTTCCTTTTATATTGACCCATATACATTCTGGAGGGATTTTATCTTTGATCATATGCATTTCTGTAGATATGTAGTGTTCTCTTAGATATAATGAAATTCCCCCTCCTCTTTTTGTAGATCTATTTCTTTTGAACAATTTGTATCCATCCACCAGTCATGGGTTTCATCCCACCAGGTTTCTGTAATGCCAACTATGTCATACCTGCTTTATGTACTATTGCTTCTAATTCACCCTGTTTGTTCCCCAGGCTTTGAGCATTTGTATATAAGCATTTAAGACTTTTATGCCTGTCCGTGGGTATGTTTCTTGCATCTCCTGATTGTTGTTGAGTTTTTCTTTTTTTCTCATCACTCCCTACCTCATTGTTTGATTTGTTTTCTTGGGATTATGTTCTAGAGATTCTGAAGATTGGTCATCCTTCCCCCTCAATTTTAGTTTAAAGCCCTCCTGATGAGTTGGGCCAGTCTTTTTCTGAGTACATTTCCCCCTGTTTTAGTGAGGTGCAACCCATCCCTTGCCAAGAGTCCTTTGCATAGGAAATGCAGTCCATGATCGAGGAAACCAAAGTTTTCTTGGTGACACCAACCCTTTAGCCAGTGGTTTATTTCTAGAATTCTTTTTCCCCTCAATGGGGGTTGGCCTTTCGTTGGAAGTACTGATGAGAACACCAGTTGTGCTCCTAGCTCCTTAACTTTATTGCCTAGTTGCTTATAATCTCTCAGTATTGTACTCAGGTTCTTTGTTGTGTCATTTGTCCCAATGTGAAGGAGGAGGAAAGGGTAGTAATCTGTGGGCCTAATTGTTTTGGTTATGTTCTCGGCCACATCTTTGATTCTTGCTCCAGGGAGACAACATACCTCCCTGGTTTGTATGTCCGGTCTGCAGATAGCTGATTCTGTTCCTTTGAGGATAGAATGTTCTATTACCAACACTTGCCTTCCTTTTTGGGAGGGTACAGCCTGGGGTGCTTTTCTGGTTATCTCAGGTGTGTTTGTTGATAACCAGTAGAAGGCCATGAAATCCCTAACCTTTTCCTGCCATCTATTGCTTATTATGCCCAACAACTACTAGCTAATCCATAGTTTCAAGGATTTTTTTAAAAAGGCCAAAGGAAAATTAATTACATAAATATTGCATGTTAAAGCTATATGAACAGCAATGTAGTGCAGATCTATTTTGGGTGTACAGTAAAGGTACAGTGTGGGATCAGCAAGTTTTAGGATAGCATGATTTCCTAATGGCTTTGGGAGACTGAGAGCAGAGCAAAGCAGCTGTGTGGGTGGAAATTAGTTTAAGTGAAGTTCTGGCTAGATCTAGTGATTCAGTAATAGAAGTGTAGGGCTCTCTTAAGAATAGAAAGAAGAGCTGCCAGGATCTCTCTAAGGCAGAAAATTATAGTAAGAAAATTTGAAAAAGTGGTCTTATTTTGGGGGAGGGGGAGTGAGTATAGGTGTTTTGTTGCTTAAGATATACTTATGTTGCATAAGGCTAAGATATAGCAAAATTTAGGCAGGACTTCTTTATTTTTCAGATGGAAAGCAGTAGGAAATGAAATCACTATTTTTTGTGCTTGGGCGCTAGATTTCAACTGCATATTCTTGAGAGATTCCAAAATGTGAATTGGGACATGTATAGTCTATAGTCCTGATCTAAAGCGAATAAAGGGTTTAACATTTAGCTCTCTGGATACTGTTAGATTCTAGCCTCTATCAATCCCAGTGTCATGGTAAATGATAATAGATAAAGGAACATCACTGTAATGTATTCAGTTATTATTTGGCAGCAGGTGCAAGCTGGCCACGTGGCCACTGAGAGACAGAATGTCTGGGGCCTGGGCAGGCTTGGTATTTTAGCGTGGGAGAAATCCCTGCAATCATTGGTTGGTGTTAACCGAAGCTCCGTGTATAAGAAGGAGGGAGCTAGTTTCGTTTTCTGTTCTGTTTCACAAGCACATGTACAATAAAGTCTTGTCATTGTCTGAATAAGTCTCATCAATGTCTACCCACCAAAGAACAGAACAACTGACGGCGAAGGTGGGATTTCACTGCCAAAACAACGAAGGGCAAGACTTATCTTGAAAGAAAGGCCAGACCGTGTCGAGGGAAGGCGTTCCTAATTTTGCAGCTCACTCGCCTGTCAGTACGCAAACACTGGGGGAGAGTGCTGCGAGGAACTGCCCTGGAAACCCTCCAACTGATCGGCAGCACGTGGTAGAGAGGCGACGACCGAGGCCCTACCACGGCGAAGATCGGGCGGATTGCTGAATTCGATGTTACTCACCCTGAAAGGTGGAGCTCGTACGTCGCCCGGGCTGAAAACTACTTCAGGGTCAACTGGATTCAGGAAGACGAGTTGAAGGCCGCAACGCTCCTTTGTGTGTGCGGCCAAGCCGTTTTTGAGATAGCAGAGAACTTAGTGTCCCCTGCGCCGTTGGAGACTGTGACATACAGCGACCTAAAGAAAATGCTCAAGGAGCATTTTGAACCGAAGCTGTTGGTCATAGCATGGCGACACGCTTTTGAGCAGCGGGACCAGCGCCCGGGAGAATCTGCCACGGAGTTCATTGAGGCTCTTCGCCAAGCGGCAAGGCCGTGTGAATTTAAAGACCTGGAGGAACGGTTGCGAGATCGTCTGGTTTGTGGCCTGAGGAGTCATGAGCTACAGCAAAAGATTTTTGCTAAAGAGACAATATCTTTCCAAGATGCATTGCGAGAGGTAACAGTTGAAGAGGCAGCTGGCGGAGCTGTAAAGGCGTTGCGGCTTTCAAAGAACCCTCAGCCACTGCACATCATCCACAACGAGGATGCCGGATCAGAGGACGATGCCGCGTCGGATCAGGAAGTCGATCTACTGCGATGACTCCCAGCAAAAGGCCCCCCTCAGTCTCCTGACAAGGCAGATCTGTTCCCTCGGTGCATGGGGTGCGGAGGTCGTCACAAAAGAGCAGACTGCCGTTTCCGCACAGCCAACTGCCGGGCGTGTGGCAAGCAAGGCCACATCGCCGCAGTCTGTTTGGGCCGAGGGAAAGTAAACCCAAAGGAAGAGTTGCCTCAGAAAGGTACCATGGTCCCCAGCCAAAACAGGGTGGGGTTCTGTGCCAGTAGAAGAAGCATTCAGAGGATGGGGGCTCACCGGCCATTAAAAAAGAAGCTGCACATTGAAGTCAGGCTGCAAGGGGTTCCCCTGCGAATGGAATTGGACACGGGTTCGGCCCTGTCCATAATTTCTCAGAGCACTCTTAAGCAAATCTGTGGGAAAAGCGGCCAACGGGTTAAGCTCAGACCATCGAATCTAGTTCTAACAGATTTTCAGAACTCCAGAGTTCGAGTCAAGGGGGAGGCCATGATGGGGGTACAATTCAAAGGATTCAAAGGTATGTTGGACATTGTTGTAGTCGACAGAAACTGCATGAGCCTAATCGGACTCGATTGGTTCGAGGCTTTGGGGATTCAGTCTGCAAATGGTCGACCTAGCGAAAGTGTGTGAGGAGTTTGCAGACGTATTCAACCCGGAGCTAGGAAAATACAAGGGCTCACCTATCACCTTGAGGCTAGATCCCTCTATCGCTCCAGTGAGGATTAAACCTCACCGGGTTCCCTTTGCGCTGAAGCAACGGATTGACGCCGAGCTGGACAAGCTGTTGCAGCAAGGCATATTAGAATCCGTGGACAGCAGTCCATGGGAAACCCCCATCGTAACGCCACTTAAGGCCAATGGAGAAGTCAGAATCTGTGCTGACTATAAATGCACCTTGAATAAAGCCTTACAGCAGCATTCATATCCGGTGCCGGTAGTCAGCCATATTCTGGCGTCTCTCAAGGGAGGTCGCATTTTTGCTAAATTAGATTTGGCTCAGGCCTATCAGCAGCTGCCGGTGGACGACGCCACTGCAGAGGCACAGACAATCGTAACCCACCGGGGAGCTTTTAAGGTATGGAGACTGCAATTCGGGGTTAATGTAGCACCAGGCATCTTCCAGAGTGTCATGGAGCACATGCTCTGGAACATTCCGGGTGTATGCCCTTACTTCGATGATGTCCTCATCGCAGAGGAATCAGGCGAAGTACTGGCCGACAGGCTCCAGGAAGTATTGCAGCGGTTCCGTGAGGCGGGCTTACGACTAAAAAAGGAAAAATGTAAGATTGGAGTTACTTCCACGGAGTTTCTCGGGTTTCGCATAGATGCCGAAGGCATCCACCCTGCTGAGTCCAAGCTTAAGGCAATTCAGCAGGCGCCAGCCCTAAAATGAAAGGAGAGCTTCAAGCATTCCTTGGACTCCTTAATTTCTATCACGCTTTCCTTCCCCACAAGGCCGCAGTGGCAGAGCCGCTACATCGGCTTTTAGACAAACAGGCTCCATGGAAGTGGACGAATGTCCACGAAAGAAGTTTCACTGAAGTCAAGGCCTTACTGTCGTCTAACGCAGTATTGGCTCATTTCAACGAGAGATTGCCAGTTAGCATAGCTTGCGATGCATCTCCTTATGGGATCGGGGCGGTGTTGAGCCACCTCAAGGCTGACAGAACGCAAGTCTCTATAGCCTACTATTCTAGAACCCTTTCTGCCGCTGAGCGCAACTACGCGCAAATTGATAGAGAGGCACTGGCCATCGTGGCAGGAATTAAATTCCATGACTTTTTGTATGGTCGCCGTTTTACGGTCTTTATGGACCAGAAGCCACTTCTGGGGTTGTTTACGACAAACAAACAGATGCCCCACATCATCTCGCCCAGAATGTTGAGATGGTCCATATTCCTCTCGGCATACGATTTTTGTTTAATTCACAAACCCAGCAAGGAAATGGACCACATAGATGGCCTCAGCAGATTGCCATTAAAGCAAATTGAGCCTGATCCAGCACTGGCAAACCACATTCTATCCATTCAGGATTTGCCTGAGTCCCCTCTCCATGCAGGGGATGTAGCCACAGAGACAGCTGCCGACAACACGCTAACACACGTGTTAAACTGGGTGTTGTCAGGATGGCCAGACACGTGTCCTGGCACCGAATTCCAAAGTTTTTGGAAACAAAAATCTGAGTTATCCACCTTTAAGGGGTGTATACTGTGGGGCAGTAGAGTAGTCATCCCGACCTCCCTGAGGGCTAGAGTCCTTGTTTCTCTGCATGAGGGACATCCGGGGATAGTCTGCATGAAGGCGCTTGCGCGCAGCTATCTTTGGTGGCCAGGGCTCAATAAAGAGATCGAAGCCCAGGTCCACGGGTGCCACACATGCCAGCAGTCCAGGCCAGAAATGCCCCAAGCCCCTATCCATAGATGGGAAACAACTCATGCTCCTTGGTTGAGGGTTCATATCGACTACACTGGGCCCTTTCAGGGTTAGCTCTTCCTCATTGCGGTGGACAGTCACTCTAATCGTCCGCTGCGACATCCACCATCACCATCAGGGTGCTTCGCGGCATCTTCGCAACACATGGCCTTCCTGACGTGATTGTCTCCGACAACGGAGCTCAATTTACTTCATCGGAGTTCCAGTCCTTTTTGCGGGCTAACTTAATCCGCCACGCTATGTCGGCGCCATTCCACCCAGCGTCAAATGGCCAAGTGGAACGAATGGTGCGAACAATGAAAGACTCCTTGAAGAGGATCATGCACGGCAACTGGCATCACCGTTTGGCTGACTTTCTCCTCTGCCACCGCACCACCCCGTGCATGGCTACGGGCAAAAGCTCTGCCGAACTCCGTTGGGGTCGCCGGCTCATCACTAAGCTTGACAGGTTATACCCGGACAGGGTCGCTTCACAGGTGTCCCAGCCACGGGCACCGAGGCGGTTGAACTTGGGCGATCTGGTTTGGGCTTGAAACTACGGACCTGGTAACTTGTGGGTGGTGGCTGTCGTTTGTAGGGTCACCAGCCCTCTCTCTTACGAAGTGGCATTGGCCAATGGTCGGGTGCTACGGCACCATATCGACCAGCTTTGCTGGAGGTTGCCAAGCCCCTCTTCCGCTCCTGACTCTGCTCTGGGGGGGGAGGAAGTTCCCGAGAGTGATCGGGAAGGTTCACCGCAAACAGCCATGGGGGGGTTGCTCTCGAGGTGGCTCCTGACTCGGGCACCACACACACGCACAGAATATTGTGTGAGATCACAGTTTCAAGCCTCTCCACGGGGGGGGGGGTTGCCCATCCGGGAAACAACCTGCAACCATCTGCTTCTGCAGATCAGGGGAACACCACCCCTCTTCAGGGGAATACCACCCCGGGGAACCCTACCCCAATCCAGTACGCAGAGCTGGACCAACCGGCTAGCCTGCAGACCCCAACTCCGACCGTTTCAAACGGGTCCCCAAGTCCTGGTCTGCCGAGCCCGGTGGGCAAGCTTACAGATCAGACAACTGCGGCACTTCCGCGGAGATCGGAGTGAATCCGAGGACCTTCCAAGTTCCTGAAGGAATACGTGAGGACTCTGTCGGCGCTAGTGTAGCGTTTGGAGTTCTTGCTAGCATTAAGCAGTATCACAGGTACTAGTGTACTTAGTGTACTTTTATTCATGGCCCGGCATATGTGGTTACAGCTTCCATTAACTGCTTGTGGTATCACAGGCTTAATGAAAAAAGGAAGAGCGCTTCGTCCTACAAGGTCGCGACTGGGCAAAGATTAGGGGAATAAACGGGTAGCTTCCTTCCGGGAAAGGCTGACTAAAGAGTAAATGGGTAGCCTCCTTCCAGAAAGGCTGACTAAAGAGTAAATGGGTAGCCTCCTTCCAGGAACGGCTTATGAAAAGGGTAAATGGGTAGCCTCCATCCGGGGGCGGCTTATTAAGTAAAAGTACTGACAGAGGTACTGTATGTTCCTCACTAAGGGGGGAGGGGTGTAATGTATTCAGTTATTATTTGGCAGCAGGTGCAAGCTGGCCACGTGGCCACTGAGAGACAGAATGTCTGGGGCCCGGGCAGGCTTGTTATTTTAGCGTGGGAGAAATCCCTGCAATCATTGGTTGGTGTTAACCGAAGCTCCGTGTATAAGAAGGAGGGAGCTAGTTTCGTTTTCTGTTCTGTTTTGCAAGCACATGCACAATAAAGTCTTGTCATTGTCTGAATAAGTCTCATCAATGTCTACCCACCAAAGAACAGAACAATCACTATTATATGAAATAAGTAAGTTAATAACAAATTGCTTATCCTAATTTAATTTTTTAACACTTAATTCAAAACACTTTTATATTACTATAAAGCCATAACATCTTTTTTTCTCTATTCTGAGAACCCAAAACTGAACAACATAACAATGCAATGACACATCTTAAATGATCATAGGTGATGATGAGACTACTACTCTTACCTCCAAATCTTCTTTTTCTTTTTTTAAAAAAGATAATTGTTAAGAAATATATTATTTGCAAATAATAGTTCTAATAAAGATTCAACAGAAGCAGAATTAGAATGAGCAGAATCATATTGTCATAGCCTGGTAGCTCACAGTTCTGATTTATATGGATTATAAATTCACAATATGATTCATCCTAGGAGGTGCAGACCTGGGAAATAATGACTTCTAGCATAAAAATTTTAAACATTAAATTAACAAGCCTGGTATTAAATGCTTGGTTTTTATTAACAAGAAAGCTTATTTCTGAATTATTTTGCATACAGGTTCATAATTAGTAAAGTAATGCTCTTAAACCAATTCATAAACATACAGAAGTGCACTAATGACTATTCATAAACAAGGGATGAAAACTAGGAGTATATTGGAGCAAAGAATTATATATTTTGTAATGGGCTAAGTACTGCTGTATTATTAATGAAACTTCAGATGTAATTTATTGATCAAACATGAGACATGCATGATGATGACCTCTAAAAAATTTTGATTTCAGCCCATTAAATTTTGAAATTTAATGTTGCCTTCATATGGAACTACACTTGAAAGAGGATGAAGGAATAAGAATTTCATAGATTACTACCTCCTGACTTAGTCAGGTTCTAAAGAAAAACAGTATAGTCAGCAGGGGAAGACTTGAATCTGAGAAAAATCAGGCAAAGAGAAAGATGGGACCTTTCTCCCAGGCACATCTGCCTGTCCCACATGCTCCCATATCGATGGCATGCTCCCATTTAAACATTGCCTACTCATGGTACCTAGGAAGTGTTCCTTTGCTGTGCCTACCCCTGTTCTCTGGAGTAATCATCCCATACCATAATATACAACAAGTCCGACTCGGCTGGCCTACAAAAAGCCATTAATACCTGCCATTTTTTCTCAGATGTTTGCTACCCATTTTATATTGGATTTTTTTGACACTTCATGTTTATTTCTTTATTCAGTACATTTTTATAATTGTCCTGGCTTCCAACTGATAGGATTGTTTTCTATTATAATTGAACTGGGAATTTTCAGTTATGCCTGACATGCAATGTCCTTAATTCCTAAGTAACTATTTTAAAATCTCTCCATTAACATCTGCAAAAATTAGCATGCCTGACATTACGCTTTACTTTATACTTGCTTTTTAACATGTTTTTAAATAACTCATTGGTATTCTTCTATTGCTTTCCCATTTTTCCTTGTGAGCACATTTTCTTTAAAAAAAAAAGGGGGGGGGTAAATCAAGAGCAATGCCTTTTATTACCCTTCTATTATCCTCTTTAGAAGTAGCCTTGCTTCAGTGTTACCATATTCTATTATTAAATTTATTTTAATTAGTTTTTTCAATTTTACTTTTCAATTTTCTTTTAGTTTATCATTCATACTGAAGCCCATCAAATTTACTATTTGCTATTTTAATTGATTCATTTTACTTTGTGCTTTTTGTTATTCCCTATCACTGTAAATCCAGATGTTTTCTATATTAATATTAAAATACAACTGAGCAGGAAGAAATTGATTTTTTTATTATGTCAATAGTAATAACAAATCCATAAAATAAAATATATAGCATATTAATGAGATGATTGGTTCTATTAATACTATACAACCTTTGTTTACTCTGTAAGGTCTTCAGTAATAAATAAGGTTATTCAATAATAATAAAAAGGTTCTTCTCCAGCACCACAAAAGTAATAAGCATGAATTAAGAAAACTAATAATAAACCAAGAGAAATGAAGAAACTGGAAGAAACATTATGTTTAATTATTTTTGATCAGAACAATATATCTCAAAATTGTTTCAGAAGAAGAAAGATTTAAAAATAATAGTTCTGTTCATTTAGGTCAGAATTTTCTCCATTTTATATATATTGTGTTCACCCAGTTCCACAGTCATAAACTAGGCATCAATTTTTTGTATGTTGGTCCGAATATATTCAGTTATCTACCCTCAAAACAAAAATTGAATTCATTTTGTAAGACACTATTAGGTTAATCATAAGTAAACATGTCTATATCTCTGTAATACAACAATTTTAAATTACAGGTGAACCTGGATTTTTTCCCTTCTAGCTTAAAATTTCTCTTGCTTTCCTAATTTAATCAAATAAAGACTTCTCAGACCTTGCTAATGACATATTTTTCTTGTTTCATTATTTCAAGTAGAGTGAATGATAATTATATTGGTAAATTAGTCTTGAAGCCAAAAATACTTGTTTTATAAAGTACAAGTATTGGTCAATACAGACATAATTTTAAAATAGGCACATTCTTCTCAGACAAAAATGAAAATACATAATTTAATATTGGACTTGCTATCTTTAGTTTTTATGAGTATCCATTTTAAATACTGTCATATTTATATTGGTTAATTGGGAGTATCTTTTAAATTTTCAACTTGATTAATCTAATCAATAATGTTGCAGACCTATTAATATTGAAGAAATAAAGGGATTATTCTGATCTAGCTACTTGTAAGACTAAGTGATATGGAAATATCAGTGCACCAAAAGATTCCCTCACCCACAGCTTCTCTTTGACTTCAGTTCCAGATCAAATTTTGCATGCATTGCCTCCTTTCAATGAGAACATCCAGCTAGGAAGAAACTTTGCACATGAATCAAAATTAACAAAGCGTTTCAGATTAGGCCAGTTGCAACCTCTATTAACCATTGCTTCAAATGTAAATCCTAAACCCAATTAATAATGTCATTTGAGTATACAATTAATTAAATAATTAGTTAATTATATTGGTAAAACAGCACATGCTTTTACTCCTGGTTTTAGTGAACACTAATTTAGACCTTGCTGAATGTGGGACAAATGTTTATTTGATGTACAAGATAGGAATTGCATTATATTTGAAATATAATTTCTGCAATCAAAAGAGTTCATCTTCTTCCTATGGAAATTGCTCTGAACATGAAATGAAAGATTGAGGGAAATGATACTAGTGACATTTTCCTTGAAGTATTTAGTTATTCAGAAAGTATCAACTGCCCTCCAAAGATACAGCTTCAAATCAAGTTTCACATCAGGTAATATGTAGGTTTCTTTGCAACAATATTGAAGTGGCTTGCCGTTGCTGTCTGCCCTCCAAATGTATTATTAATTAAAAAGAAGCAGGCATGTAAGCAAGTATTGCTGTAATCTTATTCTATTAAAACCAAGCATCTTTAGAATGAATTGTTTTAAAACTTTCAGAAATTTAACTTACTATGACTGACATTTGCTGATCTTTAATTAATCCTGCTAATCACTTAAATATGTAATTAAGGCCTTTGAAGGGGGGCTGACATCTTGTTTGTTCCATCTGTTCTGTCATTCTTAGGATTTTTTCACTTCTTTTTAAGTCAGTTTTATTGTAATTTCTTTATTTTGATTGTGAACTTCCCAGACCATACAAGTTTGATAAAGTAAATATTAGCATGTTTATTAGATTTGCTTAGCAAGTTCCTAATTGTTTTAGACTGTTATTAGCAATGCTTTTTTTGTAAAAAAAAAAAAAGGTGCCGGAATTCACGCACAGCTCTGGCTCCAGTCGAAAGCCCTTTACGGAGCTGGGGGGGAGAAGAAACCGCTTTAGGGAGCTTCCGAGGCACAGATCACTCATCTGGAAAAGGTCTGTCTCCTCTCTGCCGCGGTTCCTGCTGCCGCTCCGATCTGAGCCCAGGGGACGCATCCATAGCCCCCTGTGGCCCGATCCGGGCTGTGGAGGCCTGAAAAAGACCTCCAGAGTACAGGCATTTTCCCCTCCACTGGGGGGGGCGTAAAATCACTCTGCGGCCATAGATCTGGGCTCCGGAGGTCTTTTCCAGGCCTCCGGAGCCCGGATCGGGCCCCTGTGGGCCGCAAAATCGCTCCGTGGCCATAGATCTGGGCTCCGAAGGTCTTTTCCAGGCCTCCAGAGCCCAGATTGGGCCATGTGGGGGCCGCAAAATCACTCCACGGCCATCGATCCGGGCTCCAGAGGCTTAGAAAAGGCCTCTGGACCCCGGACCAGCCGTGGGCGCAAAATCGCTCTGCAGCCACAGATCCTGGCGGCAGAGGCCTTTTCCAGGCTCTGGAGCCCAGATCGGGCTGCTGGGGGTCCGCAAAATCGCTCTGGCAGCTTAGAAGGAACCGGTTCTTCCATTCAAAAAAAGGTGCCGGAACTGTTCCGTGCGTTCTATGACAAAAAAAGCCCTGATTATTAGTATTTCAGGAGAAAAATGTAACTGGATTGTTTGAGGGTTTAAAAAACAGAGACTCTGGGAAGAAACAATTGTGCCAGAATGAAAGTGCATGAAGAAACAACTTCTTTTCTGTCTTTCAGCATAACAATTCCCTCTTTTTTTATCAACATAATGGTCAGTGTGAATTTTTGGGATTATGGTTTTTGGAGGAAACAATGAACATAGAGCTGTAGCTGGTTGATATATTTCTCCATGTTAGAGGTTAGAGGTTTGACAAAGAAATAGGAAATTGTTGCATCCGGTAGATTCATAATCCTTTCAATATTTCCCTACCAAGAGCTATTTTGATATTAACATTTAAAGATATTATAAAATGCCAGTGTGAAAATTTCAAGGAAGCAAGAGGAATGTGATATTGGCCATTTCCCCTCTATGATTTTGCTTTGTCTCTAACTTGGAGAGGAAAGTCCATTGGTGATGAGCTTACTGAGGATTACTTGGTTAACAGAACAAGCTTCAAAAGTTGTTGAGCATCACATAAGCCCTTACTGATCAACAATGAATTCTTTTTATGCATGTGTGTATATTTGTGGCTATCTGTGTATCTATAGTTAATAGTTACAAGATATCAGTCATAAAAATGTTAACACTCTTTCTTTTTGTATGTCTGTTTCGGTAGGTGATTAATGGTACCAGAACCACATCCTGAGTCTGTGCCACTACACTGCATATATCTCTGATATGATATATGGGCAACAGTGTGTTGGTTGTACGGTAGTCTCTAATAATCCTAGATTCCATAGAATGCATGGATTTTAGATGAGCTTACAGCATACTGGTCAAAAGGTGTCAAAACCTATCACTGCCTTTCTTACCAGTACTGTATAGGCTGTGGAGATTAGCATCATGATGATCGTAGCATATGAAAGATTGCAACTTGGAATGTAATAAAACAAAACTGTAAATAGTAGCATTTAATACATGAACTGAAAGATAAACATATATACAAGGGCAATTCGGAAATAAACCTCCATTTGGTTATCAATGACAGACACTCGCAGACACAGAACTTCTGTTATACACATTAGAAAACTAAAACATTACCTTACTTTTTGACATAATTGCCATTCAAATTGAGGCACTTGTCATAACATTTTACAAGGTTTGAAATTCCTTAGTAGTTGCTCAGTGCCAAATTTGGACTATAGGGGGAGGTAATCAAAAACATCCCAACGGAACTGCTTCAAAAGTTCTTGGGTGCATCTAGCAGCGTACAGGCTACAAAAAATGATGATGAAAGTTAGATAGATAGACAGACAGACAGACAGACAGACAGACAGACAGACAGACAGACAGACAGACAGACAGACAGATAGATAGATAGATAGATAGATAGATAGATAGATAGATAGATAGATAGATAGATAGATAGATAGATAGATAGATAGATTCCACCTCTTCTGCATGGAAGATATGGTGATCTTTCACTACAGGGATTTCGTATTTTATTTTTTTTAAAAAACCGCTGGACTTAATTTTTGTAATTTTTGATGAAAATCTCTCTTTTTTGTTGGGAAAACTCAATGTTTTTTGAGGCTACTCTGCCACAGTGTTTTTCCTGTCTGAAAGGAGCTGTTTATGACTGGCTATAAAAGTTACATCTGCAGGTTTCCGGTGATGTTGCTGCAAGATGGGTGCTGGGAGATGAATCTCCCTTCCCCAAGCCCAATTTCTACCAGCTGGGGAGTCCAAAAGGACTGAAAGTCACCCTGTAGAGGTGATTGGCCAAAGGGTAAAACTTTGCAGATCGTGGGCCAGCGGTAGCTGGCCTTTTTGATCCAAAAGGAGCCCTCGGGATTGGCAGGAAGAAAGGCTGACTGCACCCATGCGGTCTGCCAGAGGCAGCTGATCGTCAGAGACAACGAATTTCAAAGCGTAAGGCAAACAGCTGATTTGGATGAGACTACTTTCCCTATCTCTCTACAAGTGGAAATACCGGTTCTAGGAAGCAGCATTCAACAGCATAATCCCTCAGCTTCAGGGAGGAGGGATTTTTCTTTCTCTTACCCCTCCCTCCTGAACTATAAGCAGTGGTTTAAGCTTTAGGAAAATTAAAACTGACTTATAATGATATTGTGAAGATGACTGAGGCATAAAAAAAGGGTAATTGGGGAAACTTTTGGTTTTATAAATCTTTTTTTTTGTTTATTTCTTGTTTGGGAGCCATCGGATCTGTAATTTTTTAAACTTTCCCAAACTATGACACTTAATGACATCTAGTGGCAAAACTGAGAACTACAGCAGTTTTTGCTTTGTCTCTCTTGTCGTTATCTTATTGAGTTGATTTGGAGTAAAACTTGGCTGTATGCCCAGACATTGTTTATAGTTTGGTGTCCTTGGATTTTAAAGTCCTGAAGAGTGTGGCTGGAAAAGAAAGATTCTTTTTGGATTGCCCTATCTTACAGGATGGATTATAATTATAAATAAAAATTATGTTTGAAGTCATCGGACTTCCCTGGATTACAAATACAGCTTGATCTGGAATTTTTACAAGCTGTTTTGAAAGAGTGAATAACAAGAAATCCCTCCGAACAGAATACTTTGGATTATAAATTTGGGTATTTTTTTTCTTTTTCCTATTTTTTCTTTTTTCCCTTTTGTTCTTTTTTACTATTTACTATTTTTATTGGTTTACCTCTCCTATTTGTTCGGAGCCTATTGGATTACAAATTTTGACCTACCTGGTGGATTACAACGTATGATTTAAAGATAAAGATGAGTGCTCCTAACTTATCTAAAATTGGAAAAAAAGGATCTTCTCCTCCCTCTTCGGCTTCTGCAAGTCCAGATTATCAGAGATCAATTGATACAATGCTTCAACAAGAAAAGGCTAATACTTTCCAAAGGGATACTCAAGCGACCCTACAAGCAATTCAAGAGGCAATCGCTACTCAAATGGCGGTCATATCAAAAAACCATGAGGAGTTGAAAAGTGATTTTGACAAAATGAGTCAAAAAATTAACAATATAGATTCTCAATTTGAAAATTTCAAACAGATCATCACAGATAACCAACAAAGAATTCAAAAAATAGAAGACAAATCAACTGAGGTTGACCAGAAACTAGAAGCTCTAAAAGATGAAAATCAGAAGTTGATCCAAATAAATGAAGAACTAGAAGATTCAATAGCTGGGATTGAAATGGAAAGATCCTCATACCTTTTAAGATTTCAAAATATAAAGGAAGATAAGGAAGAGGATCTTTTAGGCTTGATAACCGAATTATTGGCAGACGCATTAGGAACCGGGAAAAAGAAAATGGAAGGAGAACTAGACCAGATCTATTGAGTCAACTCAAATTATGCTAGAAGAAATAAAGTCCCTAAGGGAAGTACATGTCAGATTTCTTAAAAGGTCTACAAGAGATGAGATTTTGAGAAGAGTAAGAGATTAACCTTTGAAATACAAAGAAAAAGAAATTGTAGTTCTCAAACAAATCCCTAGGAGAATAAGAGAATCCCGAAGAGAATACCAGTTTTTAACTAGGAAATTAATTGAAAAAGGAGTGAATTTTAGATGGCTGATTCCAGAAGGGATTTTAATTTACTGGGATAAGAAAAGATATAGACTGGACAAGCCACTTAAAACAATGGAATTCTTTGACAACCATAGAGCATTCCTGGAAAGAGGTGACCCTGAATCCAGTACAAAGAGAGAAACAAAAAAACAGAAAGAAATGGCAGTAGAAGAAGCAGTCAAACAAAGAGAGGAGGAAGAAATTAAAAACATATATACAGAAGAAGGAGCAAGACCAAGAGATCAGAGACAGATAAGATCGACTAGAAGATTAAGACCTAGATATAATTGAAAGAGATGGAGGAGAGTGGGATTTTGTCAATGAATATAAATGGACTAAACTCTCCTTCAAAAAGGAGAAAAATCTTTACACGATTACAAAAATTAAAAATGGATATAATCTGTCTTCAAGAAACACACATTAAGAGACAACATTATAAGTTGTTAGAACAACCGAAAATTGGTAAACTTTACTTTGCATTAGCACTTCAAAAGAAAAGAGGAATAGCTCTATACGTTAAAGAAACGATGAATCCCAAACAAATTTATGCGGATGAAGAGGGGAGAATATTAATGGTGGAAATAATGATGGATCAAAAACAGATACTGATGGTAGCAATATACACATCAAATGATAAGAACAATTTTATCAAAAACTATATAAAAAAATACTAGATTTAAACTATCAAAATCTTTGTATAATGGGAGACTTTAATGCAATAACAGATGGAACTTTGGACTACAAAAGCGCCAAACAAGGGAGAAAAGGAGGAAATATATTATCTAAAGCGTTTCTAAAAATGACAGAACTTTGTATCCAAGATATATGGAGAGAGAAAAATCCAAAGAAATTACAATATACATTTTACTCAAATAGACATAAATCATGGTCTAGAATTGATATGATATGGACATCTTTGGAACTTAAAATGATGATACAAGAAGTTGAGATAGAAACAAATGTTCGGGCAGATCATAACCCAATAAAGATGACTTGGAGAGGAACTAAAAAAAAATTAAGATGAATAAATCTATATTGAAAGAAAAAGAATTCTTACAATTAGTGACAAAGGAAATGGATTTTTAAACAAGAAAGAAGAAACATTGCTTCAAAATGTGTGGGATACGGTTAAAGCCTATTTCAGAGGGTTGGCTATAACTTACATCACTAAAAAGAACAAAGAAAAGAAACAACTACACTTAAAGTTGAAGGAAGAACTCAGAAATCTAGAATCAGAATTACAAATAGATCCACAAAAGAAAATACTTAAGAAACAAATGGAGATAATAAAACATAAATTAAATTTAGCCAAGATGGAAATAATGGCTCAACAGATTAAAAGGGCTAAACAGAATTTCTTTGAAAATGCCAACAAGCCAGGGAGATGGTTAGCATATAGACTGAAAAAAGAAAAAGAGAAAAAATTGATAAGCAAGCTGCAAGATCCTGAAGGTGAATTACAGTTTCAAAATGATACAATCAAAAAAATTATTAAAGATTACTATGAGAGACTCTATAAGGCAGAGGAAATTCCAAAAGAAAAAATACAGCAGTACTTAAAAAAAGCAGACTTATCAAAAATTCCAGAGAATATTGAAAATATATTAAATGGAAAAATATCAATGATGGAGATTATAGAGCAGTGATGGCGAACCTTTTAGACACCGAATGCCCAAAAACTGCCCCCGCCCCATTCTGCCCCATCCACTCTGCCCCCGCCCCCAGCCTGCTCTGCCCCCGCCCTGCCCACCGGGCCACTCACCGCCTCCATGACCCGCCACAGATCGCCCAGGTGTCCCAGCAGTGCCGTGGCAGCCATGCCCTCAGCCCGCACCCTGCAGCATCATCTGTGCGCAATGGCGTGTGAGGGCGGAGTCTTGTCCCCGCTGCCCGGTTCCATGTGCTTGGCTGCATTGCGCCGCGCTCAGGGGCAACTCTCCTCCAGGAGGGCTGCTGGTGAGGAGGGGGCCGCAGGGGGAGGTGGGGATGAGGTGACAGCACGTGTGCCCACAGAGAGGGCTCCGAATGCCACCTCTGTCACGCGTGCCATAGGTTCGCCACCACTGTTATAGAGGCTATAAAAAGGCAAAAAAAGGATAAGACTCCTGGCCCAGATGGATTATCTGCAGAGTTTTATAAATCACTACAAGATTATTAAGTCAGATACTGAAAGAACTGTGTAATGAAATTCTCTTGGAGGCTAAAATACCAAATACATGGACTGAAGCCAATATTACTTTAATACCTAAAGAAGACTCTGATTTAATGCAAATAAAAAATTATAGACCAATATCATTATTAAATGTAGATTATAAAATCTTTGCTTCAATAATGGCAGAAAGACTAAAGAATTTTTTGATTGAATTTGTACACACAGATCAAAATGGTTTCTTACCTAAAAGACAGATAAAAAATAATTTAAGAATGATTCTTGATGTGTTAGAGTATTATGAAATTCATCCAGGGAAACAGATGGCTTTAATATTCCTTAGTGCACAGAAAGCGTTTGATAATGTAAACTGGCAATTTATGTTTCAGCAATTTGCAGAAATGGACTTTGGAAAAAACTTTATAAATGTAATCAAAACAATTTATTGTAAACAAACTGCTAAAATAGTTGTAAATGGAGATCTTATAGAAAACTTCAATATTAAAAAGGGCACAAGACAGGGATGTCCACTATCTCCATTACTATTCATATTAACATTGGAAGTACTGAATAGAAACATTAGACAAGATATAGAAATTAATGGACTGGAGATAAAAGATGAAAAATATAAATTACAAGCATTTGCAGATGACCTGGTTTTTATACTGGAAGATCCACTGGAAACAAGCACTAAGCTTCTGGAGAAAATAGAAAAATTTGGAGAAGTGGCAAGATTGACAATAAACAGAGAAAAGACCAAAGTGCTAACAAAGAATTTAACAGAAAAACAAAAAAATCAACTAATAAAAAAAATATATCTTCAAATAGTTAAAAAAGTCAAGTGCTTGGGAATTTATTTAACAGCAAGATGTGTAACAATAAAAGAAGATAATTATGTAAGACTGCTAAAACAAATAAAATTGGATTTGGAAAAGTGGAAGAACCTCCAACTTTCAATGTTGGGGAGAATAGGAACAGTGAAAATGAATATCTTACCAAAAATACTCTTTTTATTTCAAACGATCCCTGTAAGGCTGGGAAAAGCCTTTTTTGATGAACTGAATACAATAATATTGAAATTTATCTGGCAAGGAAAAAAAGCTAGAATCAAAGTGAAAATGCTACAAGAAGCAAAAGACAGTGGAGGATTTGGACTGCCGGACTGGAGGTTATATTACCAAGCAACCATTTTAACATGGCTTAAAGAATGGATAATGCTTAGAGATAAAAGACTATTGTACCTAGAGGGGAATGACCTGCAAATCGGTTGGCATACCTTTCTGTTGTATGGAAAGAATAAAATACATAGATACTTTCAAAACCATTTTATAAGGAATGCACTTCTTTCAGAATGGGAAAGAATAAAAGAAAAAAATTTACATTAAGATACCCGAATGGCTTTCAGCAATGGAAGCTTTTGCTTATCCAAATTTAATTAACTACGATAAAGTTGTGACTTATAAAGATATTTTGGACAATGAAGGAAAATTGAAAGACAGACAAGAGTTATAAGAACAAGGTATTGATTTAGCATGGTGGCCATATCTGCAAATTCAAATGAGATATGAAAAAGATGTTAAAACAACGGGATTTTATAAAGAACAGACAGACTTTGATCAGATACTGCTAAAAACAGATGAAAAGTTGATTAAGAAACTCTATAGATTTCTGTTAAACTTAAAGATGAAGGAAGAAAAGTAAAAGAAACAATGATAAAATGGGCAAAGAATTTTGGATATAATATAGAATTAGAAGATTGGCAAAAGTTATGGGAAAGAAATTTAAATTAACTAAAGCAGTGCCATATAAAGAAAACTTATATAAAATGTTTTACAGATGGCATATGACACCAGTGAGATTAGCAAAAATGTTTAAAAATACTTCAAACAATTGTTGGAAATGTAAACAGAGACCAGGTACATATTATCATATCTGGTGGAGATGCCCCAAAGCAAAAAGAGTTTGGGTTAAAATACATTTATGGTTGGAGAAAATGACCCAAAAACAAATAGACTTTAAACCAGAATTATTTTTGTTAGGAATAATAGGAGCTAATTATGAGAAAGATTGTAGATATCTAATACTACACATATTAACGGCAGCAAGAATGGTATTTGCCCAACATTGGAAAAATGAAAACTTACCAACTGAAGAAGTACTAATTAAGAAAATTCTAGAGTGTGCAGAAATGGATAGATTGACTTTAAAGATAAAGGAGAAAGAAGACTTTTTTATCAATGGCTAGAAAAACGAGTCAGAGAGAAAGGAATGTGATATGTAATTTTGAATTTATATTAGTAAGAAGGCTATTGAGTGATGAATTAACATATTGTTTATGATAATTAACTATATCTATTATTGTTAATTAAATACATGTACTCAGACATTATGCTGTTTGCTAAATATTGAAAAACTCCAACCCCAACCCTAACCCTAACCCAAACCCCAACCCTAATCCCGACCCTACCTTACCCCTAACCATATAAAAACTAATAAAATCTATTTAAAAAAAAAGTTACATCTGCAGAGGACTTCCGGTTTGCGTCGCGGAGGAACGGGACGCAGAAAGGCAGGGCTCTGCTTTCCGTGCCCGATTTCACCCTGCTAGGGGCCCTAAAAGGGGCCTAAAATTGCCCCAAAGAGGCGATGAAGAGGAGGGGTGCCTTGTTAATCATGGAGAGATGACAATCTTTCCGTTCTATTCAAGGAAAGCCCTCCAAACTGGTGGGGGAAAGACCGGCTACATTCCTGTGGCTGGCCATTAGCTGCTGAGAACCAAAGAAGAAAAAAAGCATTAATTAACACATCGTAAACAGCATGTTTGGAACTGGGTGAGAATATTGATCCTTTATTTACTATTTTACAACTGAATTTCCTGGGAAAGGCTCCCAAGAAGCTAAAAAACTCTGAATGTAAACAGAAGCGGCGTTTTAATTTTATGGGGGACAGAAACATACAATACTGAAGTGGAAGTAACATAAAGCTATAGTTTTGATAAATTTGAGAACTGAGATAACTGTTAAGATTTTCTCTTTGAAAAAAAAACCCCAAAAACCCATTGAGGCAAAATATAAAAAATAAATCCTTTGTTTTAAGAGTGGAAAATGGACTTTGAATGACATCTAATGGTGGATTTGTGTATAGTACTATAATTTGCTTCCTGGCAGCTTGGTGATTCCTAGCTCGGGAGAACAGCTGGCAATAAAGGAAAATATTTTGGCATACTTATCACCCTGATCTTCTTGGATTATAAATACCTACTGAGTTTGGACTTTTAAATTCAAGAGCTAGTGGAAGAAAAAGAAAAAATTGACCTTGGACTATGCTTGGCTGGGAGAGATTTTTGAGCTGTTTTCAGAGAGGTTGAACATTTTGAACACTTCAAACATTGTGGATTACAACCTTGCCTGATTGACAATTTTTGGACAGAGGATCACTATAAAATATTGCTTTCAGGACTGAACCTATTGGATTATAAAGGATACATATAAAGACCAGAAAACTAGAGGAAACTTTGATCTATTCTTAGTGAGACTGGTGATACTAGAGGATCTCCAGGAACGATGCTTCAAGAAAAAGCAAACACCTTTCAGAAAGAAATATATTCTATGCTACAACTAATGCACCTAACAATTGTTGAATGCAAAGAGAAATCATAATGAGATTAAAAACAATTTAAACAATATAAACGAGCAAATCTCCAAATTAAATCTACAACTAAAAAGTTCCCAGATAATGACTACAAAGTATGAACAAATAATCCAGAAATCAGAATACAAAACAGAGGAAATGGATTTAGAGATGAATGAGATAAAAGAAAGGAAATATAAATGACTATATACAAACAAAATACTGCAAGACTTAGCTATAACAATGAAAATGCAAAATATCTTTTACCCCTTAGGTCTGCAAAATATATCTGATTGCAATGAAGATTTTAAAAAATGGAATATAGAGCTGTTAGGGGAAATGTCACAACTTGGGAGACAGAGAATGAAAATGGAGAGAGAAAGGAACTGGGAGTCGTTTAAGGAATATAAATGGGAGGAATTCCCCCTCAAAATACCCTACCTAAATTGTCTTCCTCATGCCAAGCAATTTTTACAAAAATAGAAAGAAAATTCCTGGGCGATCTAATTGCCCTGGCTTGGAAAGCTACTTGGCAAAGAAAGAAAGCGAGAGTCAGATTTTAAAAACAGAAGATTTGACCTTTTAGAGAGGGCATTATATGTTTAAATACTTCTTTGAATAAGATTAAAATAACGGATGACCCTTAGATATAATTAGACTTTTATAATGAAAGATATGATTTAGAACTGATAGCATTTTTTTCTCTTTTTTTGATATGGGAAATATGAAAATAAGAGGATTGATATGAATAAAATTTTTAGCTATATAAATGTAATTAATATTGAGAAAATCATAAATGATAAAGATTTTTCAAATACTGATGGGAAATCAAATCTTAACAAGAGCCCGAAAAACAGGATATTGATTAATGAATTGACATTATTGATTTATGAAATATTATTGTTATTTGTATATCAGTAAAATATGCTTATATTTAATTCTGTATACATTAACAGTACCAAAAATTGTAACTGTGTAATGAGGGGAAAATGGAAAAATATGGAGAAGAAAGGAGGATCATGGAAAAAATACTAGATTGTGTAGTATTGAACAGATTTATATTGAAGAAGTTAATGTTAAATATTTGAACCCAGACAGCATGTTGTTTACTAAGCACTAAAGACTGTAATTCTTAAAAATTAATAAAACCTTTACAAAAAAAAGTTATATCTGCAACAGTTTAACAGTTTATCAAAATATAGTCAGAATGATGGCAATGTATCAAGACATTGGGTAAGTTTGGAAAATTGAAAACTTTTTAACTTACAAGTCCAACTAGAAAATTTGGATAAAAAGATTGATATGATGGCTTTAAGTCAACTTAAAGCCAGATGCAAGTAACAGCAGTAAAAGAAGATTTGCAACCAAATGGATTGGAATGTAACTTACTGCTTTTTGAGAAAGATTGGGGAATGGATTTATTATACTAATTGGAAAACAAATGTTAAGACATGTTATGTTACAATTTACAGGGAACTTTTTTTTTACAACAAATGCTGTGGAGATATACACAACAGAGATTTATGATTTTGGAGAATAAAATTCAACTGTTAGGAAAGATCCTGATTAATATCTTAAGGAAAAGCCTTATTATTAAGAATCAATTGAGGATATTTGATCCTGGATGGACCAGAGACAATGATTGTGGTGATTGATGGTAGATCTGAAGCCATTGTGGATTTTTTGTGAGTAAAATACAATAAATATACTGTTAATAGAGAATTTTGAAGTTTAATTTACTGTAGCTATTGGTTTTACCTATTAACTATATTTCTTTGAGATAGATAGATGTCAGGGTAAGAGGGTTGGGTAAACAGTTTTCTAGAATTTTATAAATTTGTGCCCACATTGAAGGGGGAAGAGTTATTATATTTGAAGTATATTTATCAGTATTCAACTAGGGAGCACAATTTATGTATATGTCTTTTTTATTTTTTCAATTTATGTACTCTTTTTCTGTAGTCTTGTCTAGTTATACTAAAAGTATACTTACTTTTTCAGAAGTTTTACCAGTATATAAGGAGCAAAATGGAAAAGACCAGCGTATAGCACAATTCAATATGTGGCTAAAGGAGTGGTGTAAAGGGGAAGGCTTTGGATATATTAGTCACGATGTCTGTAGCTGGTCCAATGAAAAAATGTACAAAAGAGATGGTTTGCATCCATCAAAGAAAGGGACTGAGTTACTCAGCTATAAATTCACAGATTTTCTGGAGGAATAAACAGCGGGGACAGTGAGTTAATTGATACAGAACATCCCTGTCCCCGGCAACCTAAAAATTATAGGGTTATCAGTGCATGTAACATAGATGTATGTGTAGACAAGAATATCAACCTTGCTGTCAAGCAAAATCAAACTTCTAATAGCGAGTGCCACACAAAGTGCACAACCAAATAGGTGGTACGACAATAGGGGAACTCAGGCACCACACAGGTTATGTAGAAAGTAAACACAGGGTCAGTCATAAAGGACTCAAATGTCTATACACCAATGCACAGAGTATGAACAGCAAACAGGGTGAACTAGAAATTCAGGTTAATGAGGGCAGATATGATATTGTTGCCATTACGGAAACATGGTGGGATGAAACCTACAAATGGAACACAAAGCTAGAGGGATTTAAATTATTTAAAAGAAACAGACCAAATAAAAGAGGAGGCGGAGTTGCTCTATATATAAGAAATAACTACATCTCTACAGAAATAGAGCACAACAATGATGAAAACTGT
Organism: Azemiops feae; assembly: GCA_023970755.1. Classification (NCBI taxonomy): domain Eukaryota; kingdom Metazoa; phylum Chordata; class Lepidosauria; order Squamata; family Viperidae; genus Azemiops; species Azemiops feae. The sequence goes on from JALGBA010002654.1 coordinate 140,895, forward strand.
CTTGAATGCATTTGGGTCAAAATAAAGGGGGGGGGGAAATGACATTGCCATAGGTGTATACTACAGGCCACCCAACCAAACAGAGGAAATAGATGAACTTTTTGCTAGTCAGCTAACTAAGGTATGTAGGAAGCACATCACAATA